>CM068388.1:40359267-40498550 GCA_034770075.1 Aralia elata
AATTTGGAAGGGTGATAGAGGAAGGTGGGGGGGGTTAAGATGATTAGGGAGAGAGTAAGGGAAGTAGATGGGATGAGGGAATAGTATGGGGAGGGGAAATTGGGTTATGTTGATATATTGAGGGTTGATATGGTGTTGTAGTTAATTAAGGAGAGGAAGATAGTGGATGAGAGAGGGAGGGTGGTTGGGGGTGTGTGGGAAGTAGGGGGGTGAGGGTGTGTTGAGAGATAGGATAGAATGTGTGGGTTGGGAAAGAATATGAGGATTGGAGTTATAGTAGAGTAGGAGGGAGTTTGGAATGTTGATGGTGGAAGGGTGACAGGAGATGTGGGAAGGAAGAGTAGGGTTTGGGTAGATTTGGTAAAGGAAGGGAGATGGTGGTCTAATTAATTGGAAGGCCCTTGTGTAATGATCATGGTGTATTATTTTTAAAATGTGGAAGAGGGGGGGTCTGGTAATTATAGGGTGATGGGAGGTTGGGAGAGAGGATTAGAATTCTTTAGCCAAGAAGAATAGGAGATGGAATGTAGTTAGGGTAAGGAGGAAGTGTACCGTCTTTATTTAATGTGTGGGTATTAGGGGGGTGGGAGTGAGGAGGTTTTTGAAGTGTTGGAGAAGATTGGTGAAAAGTAAAGGTGGTTTTAGAGGTGAGAAGGGGGGGGGGAGGGAGGATAAATGGTGTGTTGGCTGCTCCCAGTTGAATAAGGGGGGAGGGAAGTCCAAGTTTACATACTCAAACACCACTTCTGGTCAATGACGTGTCCAAGAAACTGCAAACCCTCCTGCAAAACAAAATTCACACTTTGAAAAACCTTCGCGTACAGTTTCTCCCTTCTTAATGCGTCCAAGGCAAGGCCTTATAGATGTTCTACATAGTTCGTGCCTCTGGAAACGGAATACACCTAAGATATCATCGGATGAATACTAACACGTAACTTGTCCAAATACCGCTTGAACACTCTGTTCATCATATCCCATGAATGCCGCTGGTGCATTTGGTCAGGCCAAATGACATAACCAGAAACTCGAAATGGTCCATGAACGAGTTTCTGAATGCCCGTCTTCGGGATATCCTTCCCGTCTCACCCTTAGTCTGATGATAGCCCGTTCCTTAAATCGATGCTTTGAAAAGTATTTTCCGCTCCCTTTAGTTGAATCAAACAGATCGTCTATCCTGGGCAGCGGATACCTATGCTTAATCGTAACTTTGTTTTCAACCTTCACGGTAGTCTGATACAAAGCCTCATCGAGCCCATCCTTCTTCTTTACAAACAGAACTGGCGCTATATGTCTTTACCCCCCCCCCCCCCACATGGTGACACCGCTTGGCCTGATATAACCCCTTGTCTAACAGTTTTTCCTGCAGTTAACCCATCAGTATCCTTTCAACTCTACTGGTGCCAATTCGGGAAGGCGCCTTAGATATCGGTGTCGGGGTTCCAGGTATCAAGTCTTTGGCAAATTCTAACTCCCTATCCGGTGGCAGTCGCCGGAAGTTCATCTGGGAAGACATCAGCGAATTCCCTTACAAACGGGTATCTGACTCAGTTCTCCCTCGTACCCGTTGAGTATCTACCACGTGAGCCAAATAACCTATAATACAACCCCGTCTTAAGCAATCTCTTCGCGTGCAATCATCGGCAGACAACAAGATGGTCTCCGCGATTTACTAACCGTAGAAAACCACCTTCGACTTACCCCGGAGTCCTGCAGGAGTATGCAACTTTTTCTTACAGTCAATGACCGCCCCATGGCTCGCTAACCAATCCATCCCCAGGATTACACTCGAATTCTCCATGACGAATCGGCAACAAGTCCACGTTTATCTTAACCCGTCCTCACATCCGCACAACAATTCTTATAAAAGTAGTTTACTACGGGGTTAATCTCTTTATTCGCTAAAAGCAACTTCTACATTCATCGGGTGTTCTAACGAGTGTTCACTAGGTAAATTTTAAGTCATTGAGCAAATTCAGCAGAAACGAAAAGAACATGATTCTCCCGAAATCAAATAGCACATAGGCATCTATGTTTTGTTGATTGGAATAATACCTGACAACCACCTCCCTGGATTCACACGCGGCATCTTGCACTGTCAAGTTGAAGGTCCTTGCTGTTCGGCTTATTATTCTGGGCTGGCTCTCCATTGTTTGCTCTCGAGTTGTTGCCGCCACCTATTGCCATTTCCGCCATCTAATGTTTCTCTTTCGGGGACATTCCATTCTCCGAATCCTATCTCTCCGCAATTGAAGCAACCTCCCTTCTTCGCCTTAGGGGGAGACAATTGGGCGAGATATGCCCTTCTTGTCCACAGTAAAAACAGACCATCTTCCCCTTCATAACACTCTCACCGAGTGACCCTTCTCCGCAATTCCCACATACCGGCCATTTTCTGTTGTATGCTTCCCTTTGCTGGATTTCAGAATTGCTACCCCCACTGCTCCCATGACGCTCCCTACTGTAGCAAACGCCACCACCGCTAACATTTACATTTAGCTCCTTCAACCTTCTTTTTTGTTTCACTTCCCCCGATTATATTTCGAACCCGCTTCCTTCCCATCAACCCTGCAGCAATTGAGAGCTTTCTCCAACACGGTTGAGAACGATGTAATTTGCAAAACCGCTACCTTGCTGTAGATCCACGGCATTAATCCCCCCCCATTCTCGAAATCTCCTGCACTTACCTCCCCATCATTATCCACCGAATGATGGGCGAATCTAGCCAATTCATTAGGAATTTTTGCAGGGCTACTCCGGACACTGACAAATTTTGTTGCTTCAAACTACAACTTAATCTCCATTTTTGCCTGCGTACTAACACAGGAAAGTAATTCTCGAAAAACAAAACGTCTTTGAAAAGCTTCCCACCGGCCACGACTCCATTTCCAGCTTTGTTCTGTATTGGCTTAGATCCCCCACCAGAAGTTAGCCATCACCTTTCCTTAAGTAAGAAGGCAAAACTGTCTTCTGCTCCTCAGCGACTCTATGCGTTGACATAGGGCCGTTTCAATCTCCTTTATCCAATGACTGGGCCTGCTATCCGTAGATTCGCTTTTCCTCTAAAACTTCTCCGGAGGCCCTACTGCCTTGATGTCTTTAATATTGGCTAAGTGGTTGCCCGTCTGGTTTTCCTGCCGTAGTCGTTTGATTCCCGCAGAGCTTCAGCCATCAAGTTGATAAAATCCTGCATTGAGTGTGGATGAGTTCCCTCAACATTTGTTAACCGACTCTTCGACCCCTTGGTTTCGTAGGATTCGTCTGGGCGGCAATTATCATGTTTTAACCAAAGTCCTAACACGTTACTCGGAGTTTTAGGTGAACATATAAGTATTATAACACTGCAATACAATATTATGTACTCGAACAATCGCATGACCATCATGTGGGCGCTCTAGATTTCACCCAACCTCAGGAAATTCTAACATTTACCCGATTAAGAGATTTAAGTTCTTAAAATAACCGAGTCGAGTCCTCACGGAAATAACGATAAAATCCATTGCAATAAATCGGTAGTTACCAGGTAAAAATTCTCAAGCACAAACCATAATAATGCCATCTATATTCATATATACCGACTAAAAGCGTCCTTACACGTTTATCACAGGCATATTGTCATAAAAATGCTTCTATCTCACCATTTTAATATAACAAAAAGGTGGGAGTCACTTAAACCATTGCTTTCCTACCAACATAGTTTGGGAAGTACATTCCTACATAACGAATTACCACCGCAACCTTGCTGAGGTTTAATACAAACTCTAGTATATTCAAATGAAAGATACCAAATAACAGCACTGCTCAAAGAAGTAAAGCATAACGGACCAAACCTACTTTTTACTATCCTCTAAGGGACACAAGGTGAATAACAACTCAACGCTTCCCAACCAAGGTACAAATTGCCCTTAGCTCATCTAGAGGACAAGATCCATCCATCTGGCGTCAAACTGCATCCAAGACGATGTTCTAAGGCTCGCTCCAAATCAACTATCTTACGCATCCTTAGCCTTATTACCCCTTCATCCTTCAATTGTCCCTAACTCAACTGCAGCTCACCTTAGCAGCAGCCTCCCTCAGCAACTCGGCTAACTAACCTCAGCCTGTGGCCCTGATAAGCAGCCGTCCTTAGTACTTGCTAGTTCAGAAATCTGGTGGATGTGGTTCTGCGCCTCTAATTGTTCAAGCCCTTTACCTCTAGCTCCCGGACCGTTTCCTTGCCAAGCAAATCTCCTATCACAATCAGCTCTATGCTGGCTCCTGGGTCACTGGACAACCTATCTTAGACTCTCGTTCGACCATCCTACAAACACCACACAAATAAATCAACATCAAGTACCATAATAAAAATATATTCATTGGATGAAATGAAATGGATATTTGTATATTCGGTAAACGACTAGAACTCTATGAATCACCCCCTACCAATCACACCTTCATACTCTATGTGAGTTTTCTAACTAAGGTTTTATAGTCCCTGAGGTTTCTTGTTTCCTAACGTTTATAAAACCTACAGCTCTGATACCAACCTGTGCACCCACCAGAAATCCAGGTTTTTTCCAAACCTCGAATTTCGGTGCTACACCTTATAATCGAACGACAAAAAATCATACTAACTAACTAAATGCGGAATTAATAAACATACATTGTTTATTCGAATGGAAATAAAGTCTTACAATTCTGGTCCCAAGGTTTTCCTTTAGACCTTAACATAAAAACGTTACTCTTAAATTTAACAAATAAAGGTTCACTTAATCAAACATCATTCAGAAATAGCTAGTACATAGGCACTAATAACGGGCAATGCTACACTCTGACAACCTTCCCTTTTCCTTTGTCTCCCCTAGACGTTTTCTGCCTTAGCTGAAATAAAGATCATGATATAAGCAAGGATCAGAAACTAATTTTGGCTTAGCAAGTATATACACAAAGAGACTATATCATGATAGAAGGAAATTTCGCTTTCAAAGTTATCAACAACAGTAATAAGATTGTTGGATGAGCAATTGAATTAATAAACAACCGTTTGAATAATCGAATAATTGAAATGAACAATTACTGAGTGGTTTGAAAATAACCAAAGGGGACGTTTTCCAAGGGGTTTCTCAGCATGTAAGCTGGACCTCTTAAAAAGTTATTTGGTAATCGAGGGGATCCAGCCTCTCATAACCCCGTGATTTATAGGCATAAATCACTATGAATAACACAGCATTTGATAATTCTTGCCTTAAACAAGTTTAAAATTCCTTTTCTGCTCAAGCCAAGAGTTTTACGTACCACATCAATTTGAATAAGATCAACCTCTTGTAAAATATCATATGGCGTAAACCAATTGTTGACATGCTGGAGTCGAGCTGAGACAAATTAGCATAGATGCGATCGCATGAAACAATTCTATACTTGAAAGAACTGTTAATTAAAATTTACAGTTCAAATCATAATAGATGGATAGGAAGGCTACAATTGACACTATATGTGGGCGAATCTCAAATAAATTAGTATGAGATGTGAATAATCGGACAATAATTATCCACTAACATGCGGGCGATAAATAATTACGCGAGTGGGGAGTGAGGGAACTGTGCAGTAATGTAATAAGTGGAGGGGTGAGGAACGTTGCCTTTCAGCTCAGCTACAGAATAATTCTAGCTGTAACTAATTGACCTTGAAGAATCCTATCTATTGGATAACGGCCGATCTATCCAATTAGGTACTCCTCGGGGCGTAGTGTGCATTTTCGATACGCTTACCTCATTGCTATTTATTTAACAATTTAAGCAAATCACATAGCACACATAACCCCAGCAAAATAAACTAGCGTAAATTCCCTATAAGACACTCAACTGGTCTCATTGGTTGATGGTTTAATTTAATTAACAAAGGTGTCCCATGAGTGATAACCACTTAGTAAACCCTTAAACAGTATTAATAAATAATTGTTTTAATTAAATGTAAACAACAATGGTTCCCTTAAGTGTAGAACCAATTATTAAACCCCTTAACACAATTAAGATGTTAATAATTGTTTTTAACTAATTAACATTACATTTTCTGTAAGTAATATTCATTTATTAAACCCCTTTTAAACAATTTGTTATGATTGTTTTAATTAATAATGGTTATTAAACTCTCTCTATTTTATATTAACTCTATCGTCATTGTAATTTACTATTAAATAGTAATTAATTAATTATCTTTAGTTATTATTAATAGATAATTAATAACTAATTATATTCTATTTATTATTTAATTATTTAATTTAAATAATAATGCGAATTATAAATAAATTTTTAATTGGTCTTTGTAATTATTATTTAAGAGTAAAATAATAATTAATTAACCCTTATTTATTATTTAAAGTTTAATCAAATAATAATTAATTAGTGAGTGAACAATTATCTTTAGTTATTATAAAAAAAATAATTAATTAGTAAATTATCGAATTACCTTTAGTTTATTATTAATAATAAATAATCAACTAAGTAAGTTTATTTATTATTTAAAGTTAATCAAATAATACTATGAATTAATTAGTGTAAGGAATAAGTTATACGGGAGTTTATTAGTTAAGTAATAAATACATAGCTAATTAGATTATATTTATTAATTAAAAGGTTAATTAAATAATAAATAATTAGTTAGTATATAATGAATTATCTTTAGTTATTAGTGAATAATAAAATAAATAACTAATTAGAGGTTAGTATATTATTTGAAGGTGTAATCAAGTAATAAATAATTACGTAGTGAATAAGAATTATCTTTAGTGTATTATTTAATAAATGATCTCGTAATTAAGGTTTATGTTATTATTTAAAGTTACACTCCAAATAATCAAATAATCTAATTAGTGAGTATACCTAATTATCTTTAGTTATATATTTTAATAATAATCGAATTAGGTTTTATTTTATTATTTAATGTTCAATCAAATACACTCACAATAACTAATAAGTGAGTACTAATTATCCTTTAGTTTATTATTTACTAATAAATAATACACACTAATTCAAGTTTATTTGTAATATTTTAAAATTAATCAAATCATAAATAATTAATTTACAATTCTTAATTATCCTGTAACTCCATGTAGTTTAATAATAATTAATCAATTACCTTCAACTTTCTTTATTATTTTAAACATAATTAACCGATAACAAAATAGTTAATTTTTTTTGTCTAATTTTCGGTTCTTGGATTTTTTTCCCCAGAATTTTTTTTGTTTGGGGGTCCTTTCCCAGCCAAATACCTTCCATCACAAACGAAAAGTCTACAACTGTCGATTACGATCCGCGATGTTTGTGGGATTTCGTAGTCCTTCCTGAGCTAACCTACCACTTTATCCCCCATTTATCACTCCACATCAAATTTGATTATGTTTTAGGTCTCGGAAAACAGGCTCAAAGTCAAGGTCAGCCCAAGGTATGTTCAACAGTTGGCATGCTTTGGTAATAAATTCATGGTTTGCTCATTTTTCAACATATTTGAGTGATTGAAAAGGGATTTTGTCCCTAACCTATGGATCTAGCATATCAAGAAAGAAAATCACAAGATCCCTTTATAGATTTCAAAATGACAAGCATATAACAACCTTTTTCAAACAAAATTTCCGGAAATCTCCTTTACTTCCTTTCTTCTAAATTTTTCCAACATAAACTCACACATATGAACAAGCAAAACATTATATATTCAAGATCTAACCTTATCATAAGGTTCTAGCCATCAAGAACATAAAACTTCAAGGATCTATGTCCAAACACATTAAAATAGCTTAAAGTTTGGAGTTATAAACCTTTTTGATTTCTTCTTCTTCTTTTCCTTCCCAAAATAGGTTGTGAATGGGATGGCCTAAATAATCAAGACCTTCTTCTTTCTCCCACAAGATTTGCTCTTGCTTCTCTCTTCAAAACTCTCTCAAGCTCACAAACTCTCTACTTGGTGGAATAATAATGAGCCAACCCTTGTTAACTTTGGTGAGGGGTCCTATTTATAGGAAAGTAGAGACCCATGGGCAAAATAGTCATTAATCATGACTAGGCAAGGGCAATTTGGTTAATTCATCAATAGTAGGAAGTTTCCTAGCAACTTCCTCAAGGGTATTTTAGTCCTTTCCCAACCTCTTTCAAGGTTAAAATAGGCTTTTCGCAAAATCTTTAATTATCCATTAGTTATTACCCATTCTTCATTGGTTATTAGACATTGGTTTATTATCTTTTCCATCATTACATTGGTTAAACACAATGGTTATTATCCCGCCATCATTTCATTGGTCCCTTAACCACTTGGATATACAATGGTTATTGCCCTTAACATAATTACCTTGGTTATTAACCACTCTTGGCCATTTTAGTCATTACCCACCAATTCCTACACTTGAACTCACCTATGGTTATCTCTTAACCATAGTTATATCATACCTGCCAACACGAGTATAGACACATCTTATACATCTCTCACCAATTAACCCAAGCTGGTTTAAATAGAACACAACGTTAACTCATTGAATTAAATTAGATTTAATTAATAAGGACGTTCAAAATTCACGGGCATTACATCCCTCTCCCCTTATAAAAATTCCGTCCTCGGAATTGCAAAAATAGGGTTACTCAAATAAGAACGGATAATTCGCCTTCATTTTCTCTTCGAGTTCCCACGTAGCTTCTTCGACTGCGTGATTCCTCCAGAGAACTTTGACGGAATGTATGGTCTTGTTTCTCAGCTTCTGTTCCTTCCTATCGAGAATCTGGACAGGAACCTCCTCGTACGATAAGTCTTTCTCGACTTGAATTGGCTCATAGGAAATAACATGCTTGTAGTCTGGCTTATATGGACGTAACACCGATACATGAAACACGTTGTGAATGTGCTCAAGCTCAGGGTGGTAATGCTACCTCGTACGCCACTTTGCCTATTCTCCTCAATATTTCGAAAGGACCTATGAACCTTAGGGCTCAGCTTGCCCTTCTTTCCCCAAAGCGGATCTTCCCTTTCCAGGGAAATACCTTCAAAAATACATAGCTGCCAACTTCAAAGTCTCGCTTCCTGACGATGTAAGTCGGCATACTTCTTCTGACGATCCTGGGCCGCTACTAACCGCTGCCTTATTACTTTAATGATTTCCAACGGTTTTGTTGTACCAATTCTGGTCCCAACAATCTCCGTTCACCAACTTCATCCCAACACAACGGCGTTCGACACTTCCTTCCATATAATGCTTCGTACGGTGGCATACCATTGCTAGCGTGGTAACTATTGTTGTAAGCGAACTCTACCAAGGGCAAATGATCGTCCCCAGCTGCCACCTAAGTCCATCACAACTGCCCGGAGCATGTCCTCTAAGGTCTGAATAGTTCGCTACGCTCGCTCTGACCATCGGTCTGAGGATGATACGCCGTATCTCATTCTCAACTGTGTTCCCAGTCTCTCCTGTAGGCTTCTCCAAAAATTTGACGTGAAGCCGCGGATCTCTGTCAGATACAATAGAAACCGGGCACCCCATGTCGCGATACTATCTCCTTTACGTAGAGTTTTCGCCAACTGCTCCAATTTGTACCTGATCTTGATCGGGTAGAAAATGGGCAGACTTGGTCAACCGATCTACGATCACCCAGATGGCGTCTAGACCCTTTTGTGTTGTCGGGAGTCCTACCACAAAATCCATAGTGATGTGCTCCCCACTTCCACTCGGGAATCTCTAAGGGCTGCAACAATCCGCTCGGCCGTTGGCGCTCGGCCCGTTGGTGCTCTGCCTTGACCCTCTGACAAGTTAAACACCCGGCTGACGAATTCCGCAACTTTCCCCTTTAAAAATGCGGCCACCAATAATGTTGACGAAGATCTTGATACATCTTGGTGCTACCCGGATGTACCCGAAAATCTCGTATTATGGGCCTCCTGCAATATTTCTTCCCTTAAGTCTGGTACATAGGGTATCCAGATCCTTCCCTCGAATCTCAGCAGACCCGTGCTGTCAACCTTGAACTTCAACGTTTTTCCTTCCGATAGTTGCTTCTTAATGCCAATGCATTCTTCATCAAATTCTTGAGTCTCCTTTATCTTATCCAGTAGAGTCGAACCCACTGTCACGGTGAACAATTTTTTGTCCGTCTCCATTGGATACTTAACCTCCAGTTCCAGGCGTCCAAAGTCCTTTATCAGCTCTGCTTGAGTTGTAAGCCTCATAAACTTCTCTCTACCTTTCCTACTCAGGGCATCTGCCGCTACATTTGCTTTGCCCGGATGGTACAGAATCTCACAATCGTAATCCTTGATTAATTCTAACCATCGGCGCTGCCTCATATTCAGCTCCTTCTGAGTGAAGATATATTTCAGACTTTTGTGATCTGTATATATCTCGCGCTTCTCTCCATATAGGTAGTGCCTCCAAATCTTCAAGGCGAACACTACTGCTGCTAATTCCAGATCATGAGTCGGGTATCCCTTCTCATAGTCCTTCAGCTGACGTGAAGTGTACGCAATGACCCTGCCGTGCTGCATTAGTACACAACCAAGGCCCTTGTGTGACGCATCACTGTATACTACAAAACCTCCAGTGTCGTCTGGTAATGCCAACACTGGTGCTTGGCTAAGTCTCTTCTTCAACTCCAAGAAACTCTCCTCGCACTTCTCTGTCCAGACGAACTTTACCGTCTTTCTAGTCAGATTGGTCAACGGTGATGCTATCTTCGAAAAATCCTGGATGAATCTCCGATAGTATCCCGCTAACCCTAGGAAACTTCTGATCTCCGTTGGTGTCTTTCGGCTGCTCCCAGTTGATAATGGGCTTCCACCTTTGCTGGGTCTACCGAAACACCACTACTGTCAATGACGTGTCCAAGAAACTGAACCCTCTGCAACCAAAATTCACAACTTTGAAAACTTCGCGTACAGTTTCTCCCTTCTTAATGCCTCCAAGGCAATCCTTAGATGTTCAGCATGTTCTTCCTCTGACACTGAATTACACCAAGATATCATCGATGAATACTACCACGAACTTGTCCAAATACCCTGCTTGAACACTCTGTTCATCATAATCCATGAATGCCGCTGGTGCATTTGTCAGGCCAAATGACATAACCAGAAACTCGAAATATCCATAACGAGTTCTGAAATGCCGTCTTCGGGATATCCTCCCGTCTCACCCTTATTTGATGATAGCCCGTCCTTAAATCGATCTTTGAAAAGTATTTCGCTCCCTTGAGTTGATCAAACAGATCGTCTATCCTGGGCAGCGGATACCTATTCTTAATCGTAACTTTGTTCAACTCACGGTAGTCGATACAAAAGCCTCATCGAGCCATCCTTCTTCTTTACAAACAGAACTGGCGCTCCCCATGGTGACACGCTTGGCCTGATATAACCCACTGTCTAACAGTTCCTGCAGTTGAACCATCAGTTCTTCATCCATCTCTACTGGTGCCATTCGGTAAGGCGCCTTAGATATCGGTGTCGTTCCAGGTATCAAGTCGATTGCAAATTCTATCTCCCTATCCGGTGGCAGTCCCGGAAGTTCATCTGGGAAGACATCAGCGAATTCCCTTACAACGGGTATCTGACTCAGTTCTCCCTCGACCCGTTGAGTATCTACCACGTGAGCCAAATAACCTATACAACCCTTCTTAAGCAATCTCTTCGCTTGCATCATCGTCAGACAACAAGATTGTCTCGGCGATTTACTACCATAGAACACCACCTTCGACTTACCCGGAGTCTGCAGGTGTATGCACTTTTTCTTACAGTCAATGACCGCCCCCTGGCTCGCTAACCAATCCATCCCCAGGATTACATCGAATTCTCCAAGACGAATCGGCAACAAGTCCACGTTAAGCTTAAACCCTCTCACCATTATCCGCACAACAATTCTTATAAAATGTAGTTTACGGGGATAATCTCTTTATTCGCTACTTCTACATTCATCGGGGTGTTCTAACAGTTCACTAGGAAATTTAAGTCTTTGAGCAAATTCATCAGAAACAAAAGAACATGAAGCTCCCGAATCAAATAGCACCATAGGCATCTATGTTGTTGATTGGAATAATACCTGACACCACCTCCCTGGATGCCACGACATCTTGCACTGTCATGTTGAAGGTCCTTGCTGTTGGCTTATTTTGGCTGGGCTGGTCCTCCATTGGTTGCTCTCGAGTTGTTGCCCCTATTGCCATTTCCGCCATCTATGTTTCTCTTTCGGGGACATTCCTTGCTCCGATGTTCCTATCTCTCCGCAATTGAAGCAACCTCCCTTCTTCGCCTTAGGACAATTGGGCGAGATATGCCCTTCTTGTCCACAGGTATAACAGACCATCTTCCCCTTCATACACTCTCCCCGAGTGACCCTTTCCGCAATTCCCACATACCGGCCTTTTCTGTTGTATGCTCCCTTGCTGGATTTCAGAATTTGCTACCCCCCACTGCTCCATTGACGCTTTCCTACTGTTGCTGCCACCACCGCTAACATTTACATTTCCTCCTTCTACCTTCTTTTTGTTCCTTTCCCGATTATATTTCGAAACCGCTTCACTCCCACCTTCAGCAATGAGAAGCTTTCTCCAAACAAGGTTGAGAACGATGTAATTTGCAAAACCGCTACCTTGCTGTAGATCCACGGCTTTAATCCATTCTCGAATCTCCCTGGCCTTCCTCACCTTAGTATCCACCTGATGTGGGGGCGAATCTAGCCAATTCATTGAATTTTGCAGGCGTACTCCAACACTGACAAATTTTCTTGCTTCAATTCTAGAAACTTGATCTCCATTTTTGCCTGCGTACTCTCAGGAAAGTAATTCTCGAAAAAAAACAACGTCTTTGAAAGCTTCCCACTCCACGACTCCAGTTCCAGCTTTGTTCTGATTGGCTTCCCACCAGAAGTTAGCCTCACCTTTCATTAAGTAAGTAGCAAAAACTGTCTTCTGCTCCTCAGCGACTCTAGCGATGACAAAGGCCTTTTCAATCTCCTTTATCCATGACTGGGCCTCTATCGGGTTCGCTGTTCTTCTAAACTCCGGAGGCCCTACTGCCTTGAAGTCTTTAAAATTGGCTAAGTGGTTGCCCGTCTGGTTTCCTGCGGTAGTCGTTTGATTCCGCAGAGCTTCAGCCATCATGTTGATAAAATCTTGCATTGGGTTTGATGGAGTTCCCTCTACATTGTTAACCGACTCTTCGACCCCTTGGTTTCGTAGGATTCGTCTGGGCGGCATTATCTGTTTAAACAAAGTCCTAACACGTTACTCGGGTTTTAGTAACATATAAGTATTTAACATGCAATACAATATTGTACTCGAACAATCGCATGACCATCATGTGGGAGCTCTAGATTACCCAACCTCGGGAATTCTACTTTTACCCGATTAGTGATTTAAGTTACTAAGATACCGATTCAGTCTCACTGAATTAACATAATCATTGCATAAATGGTATATCAAGTAAAATTCTCAAGCACATACCATAATAATGCATCTATATTCATATACCGACTTAAGCGTCTTACACGTTTATCACAGGCATATTGTCATAATTGCTACTATCCCATTTAATATAACAAAAAGGTGGGATTCACTTAAACCATTCTTTCCTACCTACATAGTTGGGAAGTACATCCTACATACGAATTACCCCGCACCTTGCTGAGGTTAATACAAACTCTAGTAATTCAAATGATAGTACCAATAACACTGCTCAAGGCATAACCACCTACTTTTACTATCCTCTAAGGGACACAAGGTGAATACAACTCAACGCTTGCCCTTGCTACTAGAGGACAGATCCATCCATCTGGCGTCAAACTGCATCCAGACGATGTCTAAGGCTCGCTCCAAAT
Organism: Aralia elata; assembly: GCA_034770075.1. Classification (NCBI taxonomy): domain Eukaryota; kingdom Viridiplantae; phylum Streptophyta; class Magnoliopsida; order Apiales; family Araliaceae; genus Aralia; species Aralia elata. The sequence continues at coordinate 40,373,078 of CM068388.1, forward strand.
CAACTATCTTCGCATCCTTAGCCTTTACCTCATCCTTCAATTGTCCTAACTGCAGCTCCCATTAGCAGCAGCCTCCCTCGCAACTCGGCTAACTCAGCCTGGGCCTGATAAGCAGCGTCCTTGTACTGCTGTTCAGAAATCTGGTGGATGTGGTTCTGCGCCTCTAATTGTTCAGCCTTTACCTCTAGCTCGGCGTTCCTTGCCAGCAAATCTCCTATCACATCAGGCTCTATGGGCTCCTGGGTCACTGGACAACTATCTTGACTCTCGTTCGACATCCTACAAACACCACACAAATAAATCAACATCAGTACCATAATAAAATATATTCATTGATGAAATGAAATGACATTTTATTCGGTACGACTAGAACTCTATGAATCTCCCCTACCAATCACCTTCATACTCTATGTGAGTTTTCTACTAAGGTTATATCCTAGGTTTCTTGTTCCTAACGTTTTTAACCTACAGCTCTGATACCAACCTGTGGCACCCCCAAATCCAGGTTTCCAAACCTCGAATTTCGGTGCTCCACGATAATCGACGACAAACAATACTATCTAACTAAATGCCGGAATAATAAACATACATTGTTTATCGAATGGAAATAAAGTCTTACAATTCTGGTCCCAAGGTTCTTTAACCTTAACATAAAACGTACTCTTAATACAAATAAAGGTTCACTTAATCAAACAACATTCAGAAATAGCTAGTACATAGGCACTAACGGGCATCTACTCTTGCACCTTCCCTTTTCCTTTGTCTCCCCTAGACGTTTCTGCCTTAGCTGAAATAAAGATCATGATATAGCAAGGATAAGCAACTAATTTGCTTAGCAAGTATATACACAAAGAGATATATCATGATAGAAGGAAATTTCGCTTTCAATGTTCAACAACAGTATAAGAGTGTGGATGAGCATTGAATTAATAAACAACCGTTGAATATTCGAATAATTGAATGACAATTAGTGAGTGGTTTGAAATAACCAAGGACGTTTTCCAAGGTTCTCAGCATGTAAGCTGGACCTCTTAAAAAGTTTTGGTAATCGGGGGGATCAGCCTCTCATACCCCGTGATTTATGCATAAACACTTAATAACCAGCATTGATATCATGCCTTAAACAAGTTTATCCTTTTCTCAGCCAAGAGTTCCTTACCACAACAATTTAATAAGAACAACTTTTAAAATATCATTGTCTTAACCAATTTAGACCATGCTGGATCTAGCTGATACAAATAGCATAGATCGATCTCATAAACAATTCATACTTGAAAGAACTTTTAATTAAATTTACAGTTCAATCATAATAGGATAGGAATTCAATTGCACAATGTGCGAATCTCAATAAATAGTATAGATGTGAATAATCGACCAATAATTATTCACTAACATGCTTCGAAAATAATAACTCGGAGTTTGAGTTAGGGAACTTGCAATAATGTAAGAAGTTTAGGGTTAGGAACTTGCCTGTCTGCCTCAGCTACAAATAATTCTAGCTTTAACTAATTGACCTTGAAGAACCTATCATTGATAACGTCGATCTATCAATTAGTACTGCGTAGTTGCATTTCGATACGCTTACTCATGCTATTTATTTAACAATTAAGCAAATCACATAGCACACATAAGCAAATAAACTATCGTAATTCCTATAAGACACTCAACTGGTCTCTGGGTTGATGGTTTAATTAATTAACAATGTTTCCCTTAAGTGATAACCACTTATTAAACCCTTAAACAATTAATAATAATTGTTTAATTAATTAACAATGTTTCCCTTAAGTGATAACCACTTATTAAACCCTTAAACAATTAATAATGATTGTTTAATTAATTAACATTACATTTTCTTAAGTAATACTCATTTATTAAACCCTTAAACAATTTGTTATGATTGTTTAATTAATGGGTTATTAAACTCTCTCTACTTTATTAACTCTATCTTCATTTAATTACTATTAAATAGTAATTAATTAATTATCTTTAGTTATTATTAATAGTAATTAATAACTAATTATATTCATTTATTATTTAATTATTAATTTAAATAATAATCGAATTATAAATTTTTAATTGTCTTTAATTATTATTTAAGATTAAATAATAATTAATTAAGCTTATTTATTATTTAAAGTTTAATCAAATAATAATTAATTAGTGAGTAACAATTATCTTTAGTTATTATAAAAAAAAATAATTAATTAGTAAATATGAATTACCTTTAGTTATTATTTAATAATAAATAATAACTAATTAAGTTTATTTATTATTTAAAGTTAATCAAATAATAAATAATTAATTAGTAAGTAATAATTATCTTTAGTTATTTATTTAATAATAAATAATAGCTAATTAGATTTATTTATTATTTAAAGTTAATTAAATAATAAATAATTAGTTAGTAAATATGAATTATCTTTAGTTATTATTTAATAATAAATAATAGCTAATTAGATTTATTTATTATTTAAGGTTAATCAAGTAATAAATAATTACTTAGTGAATAAGAATTATCTTTAGTTATTATTTAATAAATGATAACTAATTAGGTTTATTTATTATTTAAAGTTAATCAAATAATAAATAATTAATTAGTGAGTAATAAGTATCTTTAGTTATTATTTAATAATAACTAATTAGGTTTATTTATTATTTAATGTTAATCAAAGAATAAATAGCTAATAAGTGAGTACTAATTATCTTTAGTTATTATTTAATTAATAAATTAATAAAACTAATTAAGTTTTTATTTATATTTTAAAATTAATCAAATCATAAATAATTAATTTACAATTCTTAATTATCTTTAATCATTATTTAATAATAATTAATCAATTTACTTAACTTTATTTATTATTTAAACATAATTAAATAACAAATAGTTAATTTTTTTTCTAATTTTCGTTCTTGATTTCCAGATTTGGGGTCTTTCACCAAAACCTTCATAAAACGAAATCTATAACTTCGATTTACGATCCGTCGATTTTGTTGGATTCGTATCTTCCTGAACTACACTTTTCATTTATCAAACATCAAATTTGATTATGTTTAAGTCTCGGAAAACAGGCTCAAAGTCAAGGGTCAGCAAGGTTGTTCAACAGTTGGCATGCTTTGGTAATAAATTCATGGTTTGCTCATTTTTCAACATATTTGAGTGATTCAAAAGGGATTTTGTCCCTAACCTATGGATCTAGCATATCAAGAAAGAAAATCACAAGATCCCTTTATAGATTTCAAAATGACAAGCATATAACAACCTTTTTCAAACAAAATTTCCGGAAATCTCCTTTACTTCCTTTCTTCTAAATTTTTCCAACATAAACTCACACATATGAACAAGCAAAACATTATATATTCAAGATCTAACCTTATCATAAGGTTCTAGCCATCAAGAACATAAAACTTCAAGGATCTATGTCCAAACACATTAAAATAGCTTAAAGTTTGGAGTTATACCTTTTTGATTTCTTCTTCTTCTTTTCCTTCCCAAAATAGGTTGTGAATGGGGATGGCCTAAATAATCAAGACCTTCTTCTTTCTCCCACAAGATTTGCTCTTGCTTCTCTCTTCAAAACTCTCTCAAGCTCACAAACTCTCTACTTGGTGAATAATAAGTGAGCCAACCCTTGTTAACTTTGGTGAGGGGTCCTATTTATAGGAAAGTAGAGACCATGGGCAAAATAGTCATTAATCATGACTAGGCAAGGGCAATTTGGTCAATTCATCAATAGTAGGAAGTTTCCTAGCAACTTCCTCAAGGGTATTTTAGTCCTTTTCCAACCTCTTTCAAGGTTAAAATAGTCTTTTCGCAAAATCTTAATTATCCATTAGTTATTACCCATTCTTCATTGGTTATTAGACATTGGTTATTATCTTGCCATCATTACATTGGTTAAACACAATGGTTATTATCCCGCCATCATTTCATTGGTCATTAACCACTTGGATATACAATGGTTATTGCCCTTACATAATTACCTTGGTTATTAACCACTCTTGGCCATTTTAGTCATTACCCACCAATTCCTACACTTGACTCACCTACGGTTATCTCTTAACCATAGTTATATCATACCTGCCAACACGAGTATAGACACATCTTATACATCTCTCACCAATTAACCCAAGCTGGTTTAAATAGAACACAACGTTAACTCATTGAATTAAATTAGATTTAATTAATAAGGACGTTCAAAATTCACGGGCATTACATGCACTAAAGCCAATCGCCATGGTATCTAATACCCATCTTCTCTATGTGACGATCAAACTACTGTTGAGTTAAAGCTTTAGTAAATGGATCTACAATGTTGTCTTGAGAGTCCACACGCTCCAGGGTGACATCTCCTCTTTCAATGATCTCTCTAATCAAATGAAACCGCCGCAACACGTGTTTGGATTTCTGATGAGACCTGAGTTCCTTAGCCTGCGCAACAGCTCCATTGTTGTCACAGAATAAAGGTACTGCTCCTCTAATGCTAGGAACCACTCCAAGTTCAGTTATGAACTTCTTCATCCAAATAGCTTCCTTTGCAGCTTCACTTGCAGCTATGTACTCTGCCTCTGTCACTGAATCAGCAACTGTTTGCTACTTGGAACTTTTCCAACTCACTGCGCCACCGTTTAAGGTAAACACGTACCCTGAAACGGATTTACTGTCATCTTGGTCCGTTTGAAAACTTGAGTCTGTATAGCCCTCTAGTTTCAATTCAGACCCACCGTAGACTAGAAATACATCCTTAGTTCTTCTCAAGTACTTTAGAATGTTTTTCACTGCCTTCCAGTGTTCTTCTCCTGGATTCGACTGATATCTGCTCGTTACACTAAGTGCATGAGCGACATCTGGTCTAGTACATATCATATCATACATGATAGATCCTATTGCGGAAGTATAAGGAATCTTACTCATCCGGTCTCTCTCCTCAGGTATCTTTGGGGCCTGTTTCTTGGAGAGATGTATTCCATGGCTCATCGGCATGAGACCTCTCTTGGAATCTTCCATGCTAAACTTCTTTAGCATCGAGTCAATGTACTTTCCTTGGGTCAAGCCTAGCATCCTTTTAGATCTATCTCTATAGATCTTTATCCCCAAATTATAGGATGCCTCACCCAAGTCCTTCATGGAGAAGTGTTTAGATAACCAAATTTTGATCGACTGTAGCATAGGAACATCATTCCCTATCAGTAATATGTCATCAACATATAATACAAGGAATGAAACAGCGCTCCCACTAACCTTCTTGTACACACATGGTTCATCCTCATTTTTGATAAAATCAAACCTTTTGATTATCTCATCAAAACAGATGTTCCATCTTCGAGAAGCTTGCTTCAATCCATAAATGGATCGTTGTAGCTTACAGACTTGGTTTGTTCCAACCGTTGAAACAAAACCCTCTGGATGTATCATATATACATTCTCCTCAAGCTCTCCATTGAGGAAGGCCGTTTTCACGTCCATTTGCCAGATCTCGTAGTCATAATAAGCTGCAATTGCAAGCAAAATCCGAATGGACTTGAGCATAGCTACTGGTGAGAAGGTTTTATCATAGTCAACTCCTTGTCTTTGTTTGAAACCTTTTGCAACCAGTCGGGCCTTATAGGTCTCTACCTTGCCATCTGCTCCAGTCTTTCTCTTAAAGACCCATTTACACCCAATAGGCTTAATGCCCTCAGGTGGTGAAACCAAAGTCCATACTTGGTTTTCATACATGGAGTCCATCTCGGATTTCATGGCTTCTAGCCATTTCTCTGAGTCATCACTACTCATAGTGATAGACTCCACGGCACGCTTGCGTGAGGTGGTCGTCGCCCGGATCATTTCTAACAAGTTGATAGGATGGATAGCTTGCAACACCTTAACCCCTCGCCTATATGTAGACGGTAATCTTGGTACAATTGCTTGCTTAGGAAATTTGCGGAGGATGAACACCAACGACACTTCGACCCCTCACTTATATTGAAGCGGTAATCTCGGTACTATCGACGATTGATGCGGTAGAAGACGCCACACACAACTATGAATGGTTGTATGATAAGTCAATTATGAATCTAAAAAGAAGAACTAAGGAACACTTAGGAATTCTTCAAAGAACCACAAGTAGAGAAACAAACTCACAATAGTATTGATAATCTGAAAATTGATATGAATGAATGATTTTACATCCTAGCATCACTTGGTATTTATAGGAACTCATGGTATGCTAAACCATCATCATAAGTCAAGATCTAACAACTAATCACATCACATGTATCAGCCACCCAAAGAATTTAACAATCCAAAACATGTGATGTGTTAAAAGTCCAAATCAGACAACTATAAACTGATCAGCACATTGCAAGCTATTTTCACACCTGATAAATTTCGAATTTGGACTTGGGCCAAGAATGAAAATTGTAGCCTGGAGTTTCTAATGAATTTAGGCTTTTGAATCACCTCATTTGGAGTTTGGAAACTCGAGTTATGGCCAAAATACGAACTGATGTCAAACTAGTCCAAAAGTGCAGAAATGCTGATTCTTTTGTGTCGGTTCGGGTATGCTTGCTTCCAATGTGTTTATGAACTTCGCGTGCTTGTAACCCGTCTCTATAACATCTATGCTCGATCCAACCTCGGTCCATAATTTATGAATCATCCCGTTAAGTCCTTCTTTGAAGCGTTTAGCTCGTGTCCTCGTAATGGGTCCAAGTGGCATATGCAATGGATCCACTTGTGTTTTGTCAAGGGCTTGTGAACTAAGGATGTCCTCATCATACCTCTCCTCTTGAAAAGGATTTGTCCTCAAATCTTCACCTACGTCAAACGGGCTTAGATCAGAAACATTGAAAGTTGCACTAACATTATACTCACCGGGTAAGTCCAATTTGTAAGCATTGTTGTTAATGCGTTCAAGCACTTGAAATGGTCCATCTCCTCTTGGAAGTAATTTCGAACGCCTTTGAGCAGGAAATCTTTCCTTACGCATGTGTAGCCATACCCAATCCCCGGGTTCGAAGATTACTTGACGCCGACCTTTGTTGGCCTGTTTGGCATATTGATCCGTCCTCTTCTCAATGTTGAGTCTTATCTTCTCATGTATCTGCTTAACAAAATTAGCTTTGTTTTTCCCATCCATGTTAGTATACTCGGAAACAGGTAATGGTGACAAGTCCAAGGGTGTTAAAGGATTAAAGCCATACACAATTTCAAAAGGTGAGAATTTAGTAGCAGAGTGAACAGACCTATTATAAGCAAACTCAACATGTGGTAGACACTCTTCCCAAAGCTTAATATTCTTTTTAATGATAGCCCTCAATAAAGCAGATATAGTTCTATTAACTACTTCCGTTTGGCCGTCAGTTTGTGGATGACAAGTAGTTGAAAACAGCAGTTTAGTTCCTAGTTTACACCACAAAGTTTTCCAAAAATAGCTTAAGAACTTAGCATCTCTATCTGAAACAATTGTTCGGGGCATGCCATGCAAACGTACAATGTCTCTAAAGAATAAATCAGCAACATGGGATGCATCATTAGCTTTGTGGCATGGGATAAAATGTGCCATTTTTGAAAATCTATCCACGACCACAAATATAGAATCATGACCATGCTTAGATCTAGGTAAACCCAATACAAAGTCCATAGACAAATCAATCCAAGGTTCACTCGAAATAGGCAATGGTGTGTATAACCCATGGGGTTGAACACGAGATTTAGCTTGACGACATGTAATGCATCTATCACAAATTCTTTCTACATCTCGTTTCATATGGGGCCAATAGAAATGTTCTTTTATTACAGATAAGGTCTTATCAATGCCAAAATGTTCCATCAAACCACCCCCATGTGACTCTCGAACCAATAACTCACGCAAAGAACATGCAGGTATACATAATCGATTCTCACGAAACAAGAATCCATCCATCTTGAAGTATTTACCTACAACATTCTTTTCACAATTTTTAAACTCTTCACAAAAATCATGGTCATTATCATATAATTCTTTGATTTGTTCAAAACCAAGTAATTTTGTGTCAAGAGTACTTAACAACACATACCTTCGCGAAAGAGCATCGGCCACGACATTTTCCTTACCTTGCTTATAGCGAATGACGTATGGAAATGTCTCGATGAATTCCATCCATCGTTCATGTCTCTTGTTCAACTTGTGTTGGCCTTTCAAATATTTCAATGATTCATGATCCGTGTGAATCACAAATTCCTTAGGCCACAGGTAATGTTGCCAAGTTTCCAATGATCGAACCAAAGCATATAACTCCTTGTCATAGGTAGGATAGTTCAAAGCTGATCCACTCAATTTTTCACTGAAATATGCCACTGGCTTTCCTTCTTGCATTAACACAGCTCTAATGCCTAATCCTGAAGCATCACATTCAATTTCAAAGGTCTTAGTTAAATTAGGCAATACAAGTAAAGGAGCGTTAGTTAATTTTTCTTTAATCAAATTAAACGATTTTTCCTGTGCATCACCCCACTTGAATCCTACACTCTTTTTGATTACTTCGGTGAGTGGTGCTGTGACTTCGCTGAAGTTCCTTACAAACCGTCTATAGAAACTTGCGAGCCCATGGAAGCTACGAACTTGACTCACATTCGTAGGAGTTGGCCATTCTTGGATTGCACGTACCTTTTCTTCGTCAACCTGTACTCCCTGTGCACTAATAACAAAGCCAAGGAACACAACTCGATCCGTACAAAATGTGCATTTGTCCATATTAGCATACAATTTTTCTTTCCGAAGCACTTCTAGGACAGATTTTATATGCAATGCATGCTCTCCTAAATCTTTACTGTAGATCAAGATATCATCAAAGTAGACAACTACAAATTTTCCAATGAAGGATTGCAAAACATGGTTCATTAATCTCATGAATGTGCTAGGAGCATTAGTTAAACCAAAGGGTAAGACTAACCACTCGTATAATCCATATTTTGTTTTAAAAGCAGTTTTCCATTCGTCACCCTCATGCATTCTAATTTGATGATAACCACTCTTTAAATCTATTTTAGAAAACACACAAGATCTATGCAATTCATCTAACATATCATCTAACCTAGGAATGGGATGCCGATACTTTACCGTGATGTTATTTACCGCTCGACAATCAATGCACATGCGCCACTTCCCATCTTTCTTAGGTACTAAAATAACTGGAACCGCACATGGACTCATGCTTTCTCTCACGAACCCCTTGTCCATTAGCTCGTCAACTTGCCTTTGCAATTCCTTCGTTTCCTCGGGATTGCTTCGGTATGCCGGGCGATTTGGAATGGTCGCGCCGGGGACAAAGTCAATTTGATGTTTAATTCCCCGAATCGGTGGTAATCCTTGGGGAAGCTCCTCGGGAAATACATCCTGATAATCCTGCAAAAGAGTAGAAATAACACTAGGCAATGAAGTTTTATTAGCGTTAGTATTCAAAAGTGCCTCCCTATACCGAAGTACAATCATTGGCCTTTTAGAATCCAAAGCTCGCCTTACATCACTCCTTTTTGCAAAAATATTTGTTTTTCTCTCTTCTCCTTTCTTTTTTTCTCTCTCTTTTGTTTTGTTTTCATGATCTCTCTGTAAGTGTATTTGATCCTCATGTACCTGTTTTGGTGACATAGGACACAAGGTAACTTTTCTTTGATTGTGAACAAAATAGTACTCATTAGTAAAACCGTAGTGTTTTACTCGCCGATCGAACTGCCAAGGTCTCCCAAGTAGTAAATGACCTGCCTGTATAGGAACTACATCACAAAGGATCTCATCAACATACTTCCCAATTGTAAACGGTACTGATACTTGCTTGGTAACTTTGATGTCGCCGCTGTCATTGAGCCACTGCAATCGGTATGGGTGAGGATGTTTGGATGTTGTAAGTCCCAATTTCTCCACCATTGTGATGCTTGCCACATTTGTACAGCTCCCACCATCAATTACAACACAACAGATCTTACCATTTACCATGCATCTAGTATGAAATAGATTCTCTCTTTGCTCGCTGCTTTCTTCCTTTACCTGTGTACTAAGCATTCTCCATGTAACTAACACTTCGCCATGCATAGCAACCTCTTTATCTTCCTCCAACGGTGGCATAGAGTCATTGTCACTATCTTCTTCCTCGGTCTCCAAATCCCCAATATCAAGGAATAACATAGTTCTTTGATTTGGGCATTGATTTGCAATATGTCCCCTGCCTTGACATTTAAAGCATACAATATCTCGATTACGACTAGTAGAAGGTGTATTAGTTTTACCTTGCACCACTTGATTAGCCGCTCCCTGCTTGATTTCTGGCTTTGGTTTGAAAATAGTTGGCTTTTCCTCACGCTTCACATTATTGGATTTCCATGATGAACCTGTGGTAGTGTTTATTCGCTGGCCACCTCTCCTCTTAAGTTGCTTCTCTATTTTGATAGCCATGTGCACCATGTCTTCCAATACCACATAATGTTGGCGCTCCACCAAATCTGCAATATCCCAATTTAAGCCTGCTGAAAATCGGGCCATGGTTGCCTCATTATCCTCGTCGATGTCAGCTCTAGACATTAGCATTTCCATTTCTTTGAAGTAGTCCTCTACACTCTTGTTTCCCTGTCTCAAATTTTGTAAGTTTCGAAACAGATCTCGATAGTAGTGGCTTGGGACAAACCTCTTTTTCATTACAGCTTTCATTTCTGCCCAAGTCTCTATTGGACGTTCTCTGCACCTCCTTCAGCTGGTCATCAATTGATCCCACCAAGTAACTGCATACTCTGAAAATTCGGTAGCTGCAATCCTAACTTTCTTGAGTTCCGAGTAGTTGTGACAGTCAAAGATTCCACTCCATTTTCTTCTCCCACTCTAAAATATGCCTCGGGGTCAACTCCTGCCTTGGAATGTGGGAATTTTCATTTTGATGCTATCGAGATTGTTGTCCTCTCGATTTCGGCCGCCTCTATCCTTTGCAAAATGTCTCCTAGGGATAAGGTCAATTTCCCGATCCTCTTCCTCGCTAAACCTTTCATCATAGTAATTTGTCTCCGCTAGCCTTGCTTCCTTTTGTTGGGTCTTTCCTTTTGGGCGCCCACCTGGAGGGATTTGAGTTTGTTCCCCTCGAGTGACACTCAATTGATCGATGCGATCATGCATTTGTTCAATAGCCATCCCCAATTGTCTAGAAAATTCTTTCATCATAGCCTCCATCATGAGTTTTGGGTCAAAATTCGATGTAGAAGGTTCATTTTCAATTGTCTTATCTCTTGTGTTAGACATATTTCCTGCAAAATAAAGATTAGTAGAAAACAAGTTCCTCACCACTCCCTAGCGTGTTTCACTCAAACAATATACCACATAAGTAGGAAACGCTCGTGTATCACACAATTAGGCTTTTACCCTCAATTCAACTCTTACTACTCTTGCCTTTTTCCGCTCGTAGTTCTCTCTAATAGGTTCTTTTTGAATTCTCACAAATATTACCTCAATTCTCTAATTACAATCCAATAATAACTTATCAAGAAAACAATATAGAAGGTACGACTCTCCACAAGACTTTCAAACGCCAAATATGATTCTTGCAAATGAAAATCCCGATGATAGCAATTCAATAATACAAATTTTCTGCTATATATTTTATGCAATTTTTTTTTTGACTATATTTCAACAATAAAAGTAAAGATAAGTAACTTGATAAGAAACTTAGCTTTGATACCAAATGATAGACTCCACGGCACGCTTGCGTGAGGTGGTCGTCGCCCGGATCGTTTCTAACAAGTTGATAGGATGGATAGCTTGCAACACCTTAACCCCTCGCCTATATGTAGACGGTAATCTTGGTACAATTGCTTGCTTAGGAAATTTGCAGAGGATGAACACCAACGACACTTCGACCCCTCGCTTATATTGAAGCGGTAATCTCGGTACTATCGACGATTGATGCGGTAGAAGACGCCACACACAACTATGAATGGTTGTATGATAAGTCAATTATGAATCTAAAAAGAAGAACTAAGGAACACTTAGGAATTCTTCAAAGAACCACAAGTAGAAGAAACAAACTCACAATAGTATTGATAATCTGAAAATTGATATGAATGAATGATTTTACATCCTAGCATCACTTTGGTATTTATAGGAACTCATGGTGTGCTAAAACCATCATCATAAGTCAAGATCTAACAACTAATCACATCACATGTATCAGCCACCCAAAGAATTTTAACAATCCAAAACATGTGATGTGTTAAAAAGTCCAAATCAGACAACTATAAACTGATCAGCACATTGCAAGCTTATTTTCACACCTGATAAATTTCGAATTTGGACTTGGGCCAAGAATGAAAATTGTAGCCCTGGAGTTTCTAATGAATTTAGGCTTTTGAATCACCTCATTTGGAGTTTGGAAACTCAAGTTATGGCCAAAATACGAACTGATGTCAAACTAGTCCAAAAGTGCAGAAATGCTGATTCTTTTGTGTCGGTTCGGGTATGCTTGCTTCCAATGTGTTTATGAACTTCGCGTGCTTGTAACCCGTCTCTATAACCTCTATGCTCGATCCAACCTCGGTCCATAATTTATGAATCATCCCGTTAAGTCCTTCTTTGAAGCGTTTAGCTCGTGTCCTCGTAATGGGTCCAAGTGGCATATGCAATGGATCCACTTGTGTTTTGTCAAGGGCTTGTGAACTAAGGATGTCCTCATCACATAGCCTCTTCGTAAGTTAATGGATCATCATCATCTATAATGCGTACCTCATCATCATCCTCTATGATGAATCCATACCTCTCAGGTATCTTCGGTACTCTTCCAGTTTTACGAATAGGTCGTGGTACAGTAGGTTTTTCTACTTGGTCAGGTACCTGACTTTGATCCGTAGTATTTTGTGGTTCTTGAACTTCTTCAAGATATATCTTACTCCCACTGACCCCTTCGAGGATAAACTCCTTTTCCAAGAAGGCAGCGTGTTTCGCAACAAACACCTTTTGATCAGTAGGATGATAGAATTAATACCCTGATGTTTGTTTAGGGTATCCCACGAATCTACATTTATCGGATCTAGTCTTCAACTTATCTTGCTCAAACCTTTTGACATAAGCTGGACAACCCCAAGTCTTAACATGCTTAAGATTTGGTTTCCTCCCTATCCATATCTCCTATGGGGTCTTTGGGACGGATTTGGTAGGTACCTTGTTAAGTAGGTATGCAGCCGATTCTAGGGCATAACCCCAGAAGGATACTGGAAGGTCGGTAAAATCATCATGGAACGAACCATGTCTAACAATGTTCGATTTCTCCTTTCAGATACACCATTCAACTGTGGCGTTCCTGGTGGAGTCCATTGTGAGATTATACCATTTTCTTTGAGACAACTTAGAAACTCATTGGTCAAGTATTCACCTCCTCGATCCGATCGAAGAATCTTAATACACTTACCAGTTTGCTTCTCTACTTCACTTCTGAATTCTTTGAACTTTTCAAACGATTCAGATTTGTATTTCATTAAATACACATATCCAAATCTAGAATGATCATCAGTGAAAGTAATAAAATAAGAATACCCTCCTCGTGCATTCGTTGTCATAGGTCCACATACGTCTGTGTGTACCAACGCTAACAACTCTGTAACTCTTTCTCCTTTTCCAGTAAAAGGAGATTTAGTCATTTTACCCATGAGACAAGATTCACAAGTTGGATATGATTCGTAATCAGATAGCTCTAAAAGCCCATCTTTATGCAACTTGGATAATCTTGTTTCGTTGATATGACCGAGTCTACAGTGCCACATAAAGGTATAATTAACATCATCTCTTTTTCTTTTCTTAGTTTGTTCAACTTGAAGTATATTTTCATGCAAGTCAAGTATGTAAAGTCCATTTAGTAAATTACCAACACCATATAAAATATTTTTATTATAAATAGAACAACTATTGTTCTTTATTATAATATCAAAACCATCCATATCCAATACAGAAATTGAAATAATGTTTCTAATGAGTGTTGTAACAAAATAACAATTATTTAAACTAATGGACTTGCCCGAAGGCAGTGCTAAACAATAAGTCCCTACAGCTAATGCAGCAACCTTTGCTCCATTTCCCACTCGTAGGACGACTTCATCCTTGTTCAGCTTCCTACTTCTGCTTAGTCCCTGCATATTATTACATATGTGAGAACTACAGCCGGTATCCAATACCCAAGTAGAATTTTGACTTTCAGAAAAATTAATTTCAATCATGAACAAACCTAGATCGGAAGTCGAAGCTTCTCCAAGCTTCTTTTGGTCCGCAAGATACTCCTTGCAGTTCCTCTTCCAGTGTCCCGGCTTATTGCAATGGTAGCAAATTCCTTTGCTATCTGGATCAGGTTTCTTTTTATCCTTCATCTTCGCCTTGCCCTTAGCCTTCTTGTTTTTCTTCTTTTCAGAAGATACCTTGGGCCTCTTCCTTTTCTTGGAAGAATCATCCACTAGTAAGACTTGGTTCTTGTTGGATGAGAAGTGACCTTCAGCAGTTTTCAACATGTTAAGTAACTCAGGCAAGCTGACGTCCAACTTATTCATGTGAAAATTCACAACAAATTGTGAGAAGGTGTCCGGGAGTGACTGCAAGATCAAATCTTGACTTAACTCCCCATCCATCACGAACCCAAGCTGTCCAAGCTGTTCAATCAGATTGATCATCTTAAGGACATGAGTCTCAACAGTAGTTCCCTCGGGCATACGAGATCGGAAGAGCTCCTTAGATATCTGATATCTAGCAGTCCTACTTTGCTCACCATACAACTCTTTGAGATGCAGCAATATAGTATGAGCATCCATAGTTTCATGCTGACGCTGAAGCTCGTTACTCATGGATGCGAGCATGATGCATTGAGCCAAGATTGCATCATCTTGCCACTTTCTGAAAGTAGCAATCTCTTACTCAGAGGCTGTTTCTGCAACACATGCAGGGACAGGCGAATTTAGGACATAAGAAATCTTTTCAGCAGTGAAAACAATTCTCAGATTCCTTAACCAGTCCGTGTAATTCGGTCCGGTCAGTTTGTTAGCATCAAGTATGCTACGCAGTGATAGTGAGTTTGACATTTTTAAATTCTGCATGTGAAATAGACAACATTTTAGCATACATTCAATTTATTAATTACCAAAATAAATTAGATCTTTATTTTAAATTGGTATCTCCCACTATTTTCATCAAACTATATTACCCTCATCGTGCATTCGTTGTATAGTTCGGCAATTCTAATTAAAGATTTGCTAGTGAGATTAAGGATCCCATTTCAAATGTATATAGCCTTGTGGTGACACAACAAACGATATATAAATAAATAGGTAGACAACTATTGTCAATTACATCACTATGTAACTCCTTGTATTTTGCCTCTTAGATTATTTTGATCAAGTGGTGACACATCCGAATCAAAATTATCCAAGTTAAGTCCAACCTAGCACTTCCATATATTCGAAAGAAAAACACTGTCCTTGTGGTGACACAACAAAACAGCATCGTTCAGTCTATTTATAAGCATCAAATGTGATAAAGCAACATCTTAAATATTTAATACTTGCCTTGTGGTGACACAACAAACTCATATTAAACATTTAATACTCTATTGCTTTACCATGCTAGAAGGCGACGTTCGATATTCCAAATATCTTTGAACGCTTAGGACTTAATATGATTCCTTTGAGGAGTTTGTTATTATTAGTCTCATCTTGATTAGCGCGCATGCACATATATATATAAAATATGCGTCATATTATTTTACATGCGAAGCATGTTGGATAATATATAATATATATATATAGTAAGCATGCACATATAGAATACTATATTCTACCCGGATTGATTATGGACTTTTATTCTAGTTTGGTTCACTAGAGCCACTAAGTGAACCAAAAGGTCAAACCTAGGGTGCAAGAATTAAATTTAAATATAACTATTACATTTAAACCCGGGCTTCAATACAAACGGGTCTTCAAGCGCTCCTTTCTCCTTTGTCTCCAATTCTTCAAAATTAATTCTAACTATTCCTATTACATGAACTATTTATAATAAATAGAAACCTTGATCAACAGTCAAGGGAAAGTACATAGGAGGGAGATAGAATTTACATTAAGAAAAATTAGAGAAGACGAGGTACGCAGACCCCATTTATAAAAACCCATACATTCAAGCATCCACTAAAATAAATCCAATCACACATTGGTCAATAGTCCATAATCAATCCCTATTTATTATCATACATATCTCTATATGTATCAATAAATAACATTCATCTCATGAATAATAAATCCATTCCATATATGCATTGATATCAATTAATGGGCAAAAGTTTTGCTAATATTTAGTTTTTGAAACAAAATAAACTCTTTTATTTTAATCAAAAACCAAATCCAAATTAAACTCCTTTAATTTTAGCAATCTGAAATCCTATTTCAGATAAAATAAACATCTTTATTTTAAACTTATATCAATTAAATAAACCATTTATTTCAATTGAAGGAAAAAAAAAATTCGGATTCTGCTAGCCGGCGCAGCTGCGCCCAGAATGAACTGGACAACGGCGCAGCTGCGCTGCTCCCCAGAAAAAATCGATTCTGAGTTTCGGCGCAGCTGCGCTCTAGAATGAACTGGAGGTGGCGCAGCTGCGCCGTGTCGTTGATTCAAAAATTTTTATTCTGCCCAAAAATTTCGATTCAATCGCATATCAAGCATACATGGAATTATCAAAATCGATAATTAGCACAAGATTAGGCTCTGATACCACTGTTAGGTTTGTATATAGCGCGAACATGCAATCAAATTACATAAATAGTTCGGAAGCGCGATAAAATCGGATTTTAAAATTTTATACAAACTATCACCAAGATCAATCCTTGTGCTCAATTAACGATATAAACAAAAGAGAAAGAGAATAAGAATTTATACCCTCGTAGAACAAAGC
This sequence comes from Aralia elata, assembly GCA_034770075.1. Lineage (NCBI taxonomy): Eukaryota > Viridiplantae > Streptophyta > Magnoliopsida > Apiales > Araliaceae > Aralia > Aralia elata. Next base: position 40,389,989 of record CM068388.1, read on the forward strand.
TTCCTCGGGTACAAGTTCAACTCCTAGTCCTTCGTGTTCTCCTCGAATGCTACGGTGTGATTCCTTCCTTTGATCAACGTTAGCCACCCAAGTGTTTGGCCTCTAGAGGTGATCCACCAAGGAAGAACAAGTATTCCAGAAGTTGGGTATTTGGCAAAACCCTAGTTTCTATCTCTATAAAAATTGTAAGTACTCTCCACAATCTAATGCAAGAGTGTGTAACCCTAATCTATGATAAGACTCCTCTTATTTATAGATGTAGGAATAACCCTTCCCTAAACTATTTAGGATTAGGGTGGTTTCAATTATAATTAAACTCCTTTAATTAATTATGCTCCTAATCCAATTAGGAATTTGTGAGAGAGTACTTCTATTAATTAATTCTCAATCCCTATTAGGAAATAAATAATAGTTCTATTAATTAATTCTCAATCCCTATTAGGAATTAAATAATAGTAATAGTAATAATAATAATAAGACTCCTCTTATTAATTTATATTTAATATTTCCAAAATATTAAATAATAAATATTAAGCTATTTAATTTATTCTATCTCCATAGATTAAATTAAATACACTTAACTTATTATTACAATTATGCCACTTACTTCTTAAATAAATATTTTCCTTTTGCGGTGTGACCCTTTAGGTTCTCCATATTAAACCGGTTGTGAATAAATCAATTAGAACAATTCTAATCTTATTTAAATAAATAAATTAAACTATTTAATTTATTTAAATAAATAATATTTATTCTACAATAAGGGTAAGCCCCCTTAGCGATCAACGACTTTCCAGATAATATAGATTTCAACATCAATCACAAAAGAACCTTTGAGTAAATAGTTACCGTACAATTCAATCATTCTACCATACAATGTCCCAATTAAATATAAGACATGGATTTACTGTCAAGTCTTATTTTATTTAATTATATGCATTTCGATTCCCAAATGCACAACTCTAAATAATGCAAATTAGAAACTCCTTTCTAATTTCATTCTGCCTTGGCCAAGGACTACTGAGTTGTCATTTATCGAATCACATAGGACATTCACATCTTTTACTAGACGTTGTAGATTCTTTATTGATAATATAAAATGCCTTTTAAGAAAATCAATTCTTTTATTAATAAATGAATAAGATTACAAAGTATATGCTACATCATATCAAATATGATTGGCTTGTGTGCATACTACTTTCAAGGTCGTCTCAACGCAATTTAATTTAAAGCTAGATTGTTGTAGCTGAGCAAACAAGCAAGTTCTCTACCCCGAAACCTTACGTTGTTGCAAGTTCCTTTTTACCGAAATTTTAATTGTGCAAGTTTTCCCCGAACGCATTCTTGTATTATTCATTGCAAGATATCATTTAAGCTTGAACCTTTAATTCCTCAAGCATGCTCTAAGTGGTTTAATTACTTAACAATTATTCCACATCATTGTTATTGACACTCGCACATTGTGCAATTGTTTTCGTGCCGATATTGTCTGGCACTTTATTAAAGTGCTAACATGGATGAACTGTCATAGTTAAGTCTTAGCCATTGTCCGGCTAGACATATGCGGTAATAGATTTTAAAAGCTATCCAAACCGATTGATGGTGCGGAAATCTTGGACTTTATGAACACCCTTTCAATATAGGGGAGTATTTCACGTATCGGATATAAGATACAAATAGCAGAATTAAATATTATGCATATACATAGCGTACGCAAGGCTGATCCCCTCAAGTACTTATTCTGTAGCCAGTAACCAAAGGGTCAATTAGCTATTGACTCCCTTGGACATTTATTATTCAAAGTCTACTTGACTATCATTCATTCTAAAAGCAATTATCATTCTTACTTCCGATATTCATATTGTTAAATTTCTCTTTATATTTCGTTCATCGTGATATATCCTTTATTGTTGTAATTAAACTTGTTGGGCAAACTAGTTGCTCACCCTTGTTATATCATAAACCTTATTGCAGTTAAGCCCGAGACTTCAGGCAAAGACAAGGGCAAGGAAAAGTTGAAGTGCTAGACTTCAAGTAGCTGACTTTAGTTTATGCCTAGTTTAATTTACTATTAATGTAATTTGAACCCTGATTAATATTTAGGGTATGGCTTATGTATTTGAGGTTACCGAATCTTGGGACTAGTAACACCTTTTGAATAAACAACATATGTTTATTATATTCCGCATTTTATTATAGTATGTTGTTTTGAGGTGGATGTTTGTATTGGATCGTGATGACCAAATTCAGGTATTTGGGACCCGAATTTGGGGGCGTCATAGATTGGTATCAGAGCTGTAGGTTATAAACATTAGGATTGCAAAACCTAGGTTATAACCTTAGTATTAAACTCGTATAGAGTGCATTAGGAGATAAATCAGGGAGATTTATCATATTTGGTATTTTGATGAATTGGGGAATTCATCGAGTCGAGTAGTACCCAATGAAATATAACTTCATTCCTTCAATGAATATATTTTATTGTTGTACTAATGTTAGTTTTATGTGTTTGTAGGATTGCTACCATAAGAGAGACCAGTGGAGTCCGGGAGGAGGAGGAGGTATTCACCGATCTACCTGTTGTTACCGAGCAGTTAGTGAGCTATGCACCTGTTGCCCCAAGAGTACCATTGAGTGGGTCCAGCCCAGAGGAGGACTACTTGGAGGATCTGGTAGAGCCTATCATAGGCGAAGTGTTGAGATCCGGCAGTCAGGACAGAGATGATGAGTCCGAGGAGGACCCAGCTGATATAGAGATGGGTGGAGCTGCTACAGAGGTACCCGAGGAGGGATCTTTTGTGTTGTACACCTTTCAGGATGACTTGCTCGGGGATTATGCCGATCGCATAATAGAGCAGGAGCAGATTATCGAGTAGCAAAATGCTCGTATTGCACACCTAGAGGAGGAGAATTCTGTCCATCAGGAGATGGAAGATCAGTATAAGGCAGAGGCATACTCGCTACAGTTCCATATAGCTGAGCTGAAAGCTCAGATTCAGCAATTAGAGAGTGCTACACCCTAGTTAGGTCCCCACAGTGCAACAGTTGGTGTTGCAAAATAGTCAGTTGAGGCAGGCATTAGAGTAGGCAAATGTCAGGGAGGTGGAGCTGCAGACAGTTCTATAGGCTGTTAGGGCTGAGAAAGACTTGGGGCAGGCAGACAAGATTCGGATGCAGGAGTTTTGGATTCGCGCAGCCACGAGGGTGGACGTGCTTGAGGGGGAAGCAGCGGAGGCAGCAACCCCAATAAGCGTAAATGGATGGAGAGCCAATCCTTCAGAGGCAACAAGTCCGGAGGAATGGCCAAGAAAACTGGGAAGTGTAACAGCTGTGGAAAGAACCACTTAGGGGAATGTATGAAAGGGAGAAGTGTTTGTTATCATTGCGGACAGCCGAGACACATGGCTCCTCAATGTCCGAATAAGCAGAAGGGTGGGTGTTTTTCTTGTGGAGCACCCGACCACCAAATCAAGGATTGTCCAAAGAGGAAAGGCGATGAAGCAAGCGGCAACCGCAATAACAGCAGCAACAACAACAACAACAGGCTGAGTATTAGAGGGCCAGCCAGTCAAGCCAACAGACCAACGGCACGCACGTTCAACATGACCATTCAAGATGCGGTAGAGTCTAAGGACGTAGTGTCAGGTATCATCCCAATCAATGATATAAATGCATATGTGTTATTTGATTCGGGTGCTACCCGCTTTTTGTTTCTGAAGAATTTGCTAGAAGGTTAGATTTACCTCGTGAAAGGTTAGAGCACCCTATGATCATAGAAGTAGTAAACAAAGAGATTATCCCTGTAGAATACATTCATAGGAATTGTTGCGTCAAATTGCGAGGATTTGAGCTTGGCATGGACTTGATACCAATTTGTTTGGGGGAGTTTGACGTAATCCTTGGGATGGATTGGTTATTAAGTCACGGAGCAGTCATCGACTGTAAGAAGAAATGTGTGCACCTACAGACTCCAAATAAGTCGAAGGTGGTATTCTATGGTAGTAAATCGCCAAGACAATCTTGTTGTCTGACGATGATGCAAGCAAGAAAGTTGCTTAGAAAGGGTTGCACAGGGAATTTGGCTCACGTGGTTGATACTCAACGAGTCAGGGATGAACTGAGTCAGATACCTGTCGTAAGGGAATTCATTGATGTCTTTCCAGATGAAATTTCGGGACTGCCGCCAGATAGAGAGATAGAATTTATGATTGACTTAGTACCCGGGACGGCACCGATATCCAAGGCGTCATACCAAATGGCACCAGTAGAGATGAAAGAACTAATGGTTCAACTACAGGAACTGTTAGATAAGGGTTATATCAGGCCGAGCGTGTCCCCGTGGGGAGCGCCAGTTCTGTTCGTAAAGAAGAAGGATGGTTCGATGTGAAAGTAGTATGCACACAAGCCAATCATATTTGATATGATGTAACATATACTTTGTAATCTTAATCATTTATTAATAAAAGAATTGATTTTCTTAAAAGGCATTTTATATTATCTACATGGTGCTGTTATATTAAATGTGATAAACCCATAGTTTTGAGCAATGCTTTTAGAATCATGATGGTGATCATGCTAATGAGGTCTAAATTCTAGATAGCTCACAAACTAAAATTGTTCCTAATCGTTGGATTACCAAATTGGAGATTAATGAATCCGGATAGATTAGTACATACGTTGCTTGCTTTTAGGAAGAGGATGATTGATCTCATAATCATTTGTGTGGAGACACTAAAGCAAGTATGTAGCTGCTTATTAGAGAATAAGTTCTCTGAACGTGGCTCGCTAAGGAATACCTAATGGAGTTTTACTCGCCTGTCAATAGGAATTCCTCTAGTGATAGTAGTACAAGTGATCCTTGGACTTGAGATCATCATAGTATCTTGTGTATGATGAGTTATACTTTGACCTGTCCCTTAAGACCTTTGGGGTATATCAAAGGGTATGATTGGGTATAATAAGTTGTATATGGAGATAGGTGAATGATCAACAAAGAATCTACCACATCTAGTAAAAGATGTGAATGTCCTATGTGATTCGATAAATGACAACTTAGTAGTCATTGGCCAATGCAGAATGAAATTAGAAAGGAGTTTCTAATTTGCATTAATCAGAGTTGTGCATTTGGGAATCGAAATACATATAATTAAATAAAATAAGACTTGACAGTAAATTCATGTCTTATATTTAATTGGGACATTGTATAGTAGAAGGATTGAATTGTACGGTAACTATTTACTCAAAGGTTCTTTTATGATTGATGTTGAAATCTATATTATCTGGAAAGTCGTTGATCGCTAAGGGGGCTTACCCTTATTGTAGAATAAATATTATTTATTTAAATGAATTAAATAGTTTAATTTATTTATTTAAATAAAATTAGAATTGTTCTAATTGATTTATTCACAACCGGTTTAATATGGAGAACCTAAAGGGTCACACCGCAAAAGAAAAATATTTATTTAAGAAGTAAATGGCATAATTATAATAATAAGTTAAGTGTATTTAATTTAATCTATGGGGATAGAATAAATTAAATAGCTTAATAATTATTATTTAATATTTTGAAAATATTAAATATAAATTAATAAGAGGAGTCTTATTATTATTATTATTATTATTATTACTATTACTATTACTATTATTTAATTCCTAATAGGGATTGGGAATTAATTGATAGAAGTACTCTCCCATGAATTCCTAATTGGATTAGGAGCATAATTAATTAAAGGAGTTTAATTATAATTGAAACCCTAATCCTAAATAGTTTAGGGAAGGGTTATTCCTACATCTATAAATAAGAGGAGTTTTATCATAGATTGTGATAACACACTCTTGCATTAGATTGTGGAGAGTACTTACAATTTCTATAGAGATAGAAACTAGGGTTTTGCTAAATACCCAACTTCTTCAATACTTGTTCTTCCTTGGTGGATCACCTCTAGAGGCCAAACACTTGGGTGGCTAACGTTGATCAAAGGAAGGAATCACACCGTAGCATTCGAGGAGAACACGAACGACTAGGAGTTGAACTTGTACCCGAGGAAGCTTTGTTCTACGAGGGTATAATTCTTATTCTCTTTCTCTTTCGTTTATATCGTTAATTGAGCACATTGATCGATCATGGTGATGGTTTGTATAAAATTTTAAAATCCGTTTTATCGCGCTTCCGCTCTATTTATGTAATTTGATTGCATGCTCGCGTTATATACAAACCTTATAGTGGTATCAGAGCCTAATCTTGTGCTAATTATCGATTTTGATGATTCCATATGTGTATGATATGCGATTGGATCGAAATTTTTGGGCAGAATCAATTTTTCTGGATCAGCGACGCGGCGCAGCTGCGCCGGCTCCAATTCATTCTGGAGCGCAGCTGCGCCCCAGCGCAGCTGCGCCGTTTCCCAGTTCATTCTGGGCGCAGCTGCGCCTGCTAGCAGAATCCGAATTTTTTTTTTCCTTCAATTAAAATAAATGGTTTATTTAATTGATATAAGTTTAAAATTAAGATGTTTATTTTATCTGAAATAAGATTTTAGATTGCTAAAATTAAAAGAGTTTAATTTGGATTTGGGTTTTGATTAAAATAAAAGAGTTTATTTTGTTTCAAAACTAAATATTAGCAAAACTTTTGCCCATTAATTGATATCAATGCATATATGAAATGGTTTTATTATTAATGGGATGAATGTTATTTATTGATACATATAGAGATATGTATGATAATAAATAGGGATTGATTATGGACTATTAACCAATGTGTGATTGGATTTATTTTAGCGGATGCTTGAATGTATGGGTTTTTATAAATGGAGTCTGCGTACCTCGTCTTCTCTAATTTTTCTTAATGTAAATTCTATCTCCCTCTTATGTACTTCTCCTTGACTGCTGATCAAGGTTTCTATTTATTATAAATAGTTTTGTAATAGGACTAGTTAGAATTAATTTTGAAGAATTGGAGACAAAGGAGCAAGGAGCGCTTGAAGACCCGTTTGTATTGGAGCCCGGGTTTAAATGTAATAGTTATATTTAAATTTATTCTTGCACCCTAGGTTTGACCATTTGGTTCACTTGGTGGCTCTAGTGAACCAAACTAGAATAAAAGTCCATAATCAATCCGGGTAGAATATAGTATTCTATATGTGCATGCTTACTATATATATATTATATATTATCTAACATGCTTCGCATGTAAAATAATATAACGCGTATTTTATATTTATATGTGCATGCGCGCTAAACAAGATGAGACTAATAATAATTACAAACCCCTCAAAGAAATTATATTAAGTCCTAAGCGTTCAAAGATATTGGGAATATCGAACGTCACCTTCTAGCATGGTAAAATAATAGAGTATTAAATATTTAATATGAGTTTGTTGTGCACACACAAGGCGAGTATTAAATATTTAAGATATTGTTTTATCACATTTGATGTTTATTAAGGAAGTGAACATTACTGCTTTGTTGTGCACACACAAGGGCGGTCTCTTTCTCTTCACATATATGGAAGTGCTAGGTTGGACTTAACTTAGATTATTTTAGTTCGGATGTGCACACACTTGACCATTATAATCTAAGAGGCAAGATACAAGGAATTACATAGTGATGTAATTAACAATAGTGGTCCACCTATTTATTTATATATAGTTTGTTGTGCACACACAAGGCTATATACATTTGAAATGGGGTCCTTAATCTCACTAGCAAATCTTTAATTAGATTTACCGAACTATATAATGAGGGTAATATAGTTTGATGAAAATAGTGGGAGATACCAATTTAAATAAAGACCTAATTTATTTTGGTAATTAATTAAATGAATGAATGCTAAAATGTTGTCTATTTTCACATGCAGCATTTAAAAATGTCAAACTCACTATCACTGCGTAGCATACTTGATGCTAACAAATTGACCGGACCGAATTACACGGACTGGTTAAGGAATCTGATAATTGTTCTCACTGCTGAAAAGATTTCTTATGTCCTAAATTCGCCAGTCCCTGTAAGTGTTACAGAAACAGCCTCTGAGGAAGACATTGCTACTTTCAGAAAGTGGCAAGATGATTCAATCTTGGCTCAATGCATCATGCTCGCATCCATGAGTAACGAGCTTCAGCGTCAGCATGAAACTATGGATGCTCCTACTATATTGCTGCACCTCAAAGAGTTGTATGGTGAGCAAAGTAGGACTGCTAGATATCAGATATCTAAGGAGCTCTTCCGATCTCGTATGACCGAGGGCACTGCTGTTGAGACTCATGTCCTTAAGATGATCAATCTGATTAAACAACTTGGACAGCTTGGGTTCGTGATGGATGGGGAGTTAAGTCAAGATTTGATCTTGCAGTCACTCCCGGGACACCTTCTCTCACAATTTGTTATGAATTTTCACATGAATAAGTTGGACGTCAGCTTGCCTGAGTTACTTAACATATTGAAAACTGCTGAAGGTCACTTCTCATCCAACAAGAACCAAGTCTTACTAGTGGATGATTCTTCCAAGAAAAGGAAGAGGCCCAAGGTATCTTCTGAAAAGAAGAAAAACAAGAAGGCTAAGGGCAAGGCGAAGAGAAAGGATAAAAAGAAACCTGATCCAGATAGCAAAGGAATTTGCTACCATTGCAATAAGCCGGGACACTGAAAGAGGAACTGCAAGGAGTATCTTACGGACCAGAAGAAGCTTGGAGAAGCTTCGACTTCCGATCTAGGTTTGTTCATGATTGAAATTAATTTTTCTAAAAGTCAAAATTCTACTTGGGTATTGGATACCGGCTGTAGTTCTCACATATGTAATAATATGCAGGGACTAAGCAGAAGTAGAAAGCTGAACAAGGATGAAGTCGTCCTACGAGTGGGAAATGGAGCAAAGGTTACTGCATTAGCTGTAGGAACTTATCGTTTAGCACTGCCTACGGGCAAGTTCATTAGTTTAAATAATTGTTATTATGTTCCGACACTCATTAGAAACATTATTTCAATTTCTGTATTGGATATAGATGGTTTTGATATTATAATAAAGAACAATAGTTGTTTTATTTATAATAAAAATGTTTTATATGGTGTGTGTAATTTACTGAATGGACTTTACATACTTGACTTGCATGAAAATATACTTCAAATTGGACAAACTAAGAAAAGAAAAGGAGATGATGTTAATTATACCTTTATGTGGCACTGTAGACTCGGTCATATCAATGAAACAAGATTATCCAAGTTGCATAAAGATGGGCTTTTAGAGCTATCTGATTATGAATCATATCCAACTTGTGAATCTTGTCTCATGGGTAAGATGACTAAATCACCTTTTAGTGGAAAAGGAAAAAGAGTTACAGAGTTGTTAGCGTTGGTACACACAGATGTATGTGGACCTATGACAACGAATGCACGAGGAGGGTATTCTTATTTTATTACTTTCACTCATGATCATTCTAGATTTGGATATGTGTATTTAATGAAATACAAATCTGAATCGTTTGAAAAGTTCAAAGAATTCAGAAGTGAAGTAGAGAAGCAAACTTGTAAGAGTATTAAAATTCTTCGATCGGATCGAGGAGGGGAATACTTGACCAATGAGTTTCTCAATTGTCTCAAAGAAAATGGTATAATCTCACAATGGACTCCACCCGGGACGCCACAGTTGAATGGTGTATCTGAAAGGAGAAATCGAACATTGTTGGACATGGTTCGTTCCATGATGAGTTTTACCGACCTTCCAGTATCCTTCTGCGGTTATGCCCTAGAATCGGTTGCATACTTACTTAACAAGGTACCTACCAAATCCGTCCCAAAGACCCCATATGAGATATGGATAGGGAGGAAACCTAGTCTTAAGCATGTTAAGACTTGGGGTTATCCAGCTTATGTCAAAAGGTTTGAGCATGATAAGCTGAAGACTAGATCCGACAAGTGTAGATTTGTGGGATATCCTAAAGAAAGTTTAGGATATTATTTCTATCATCCTACTGATCAAAAGGTGTTTGTAGCGAAACACGCTGCCTTCTTGGAAAAGGAGTTTATCCTTGAAGGGGTCAGTGGGAGTAAGATATATCTTGAAGAAGTTCAAGAACCACAAAATACTCCGGATCAAAGTCAGATACCTGACCAAGTAGAAGAACCTACTGTATACCACAACCTATTCGTAAATCTGGAAGAGTATCGAAGATACCTGAGAGGTATGGATTCATCATAGAGGATGATGATGAGGTATGCATCATAGATGATGATGATCCATTGACTTACGAAGAGGCTATGAGTAGTGAAGACTCAGAGAAATGGCTAGAAGCCATGAAATCCGAGATGAACTCCATGTATGAGAACCAAGTATGGACTTTGGTTTCACCACCTGATGGCATTAAGCCTATTAGGTGTAAATGGGTCTTTAAGAAAAAGACTGGAGCAGATGGTAAGGTAGAGACCTATAAGGCCCGACTGCTTGCAAAAGGTTTCAAACAAAGACAAGGAGTTGACTATGATGAAACCTTCTCACCAGTAGCTATGCTCAAGTCCATTCGGATTTTGCTTGCAATTGCAGCTTATTATGACTACGAGATCTGGCAAATGGACGTGAAAACGGCCTTCCTCAATGGAGAGCTTGAGGAAAATGTATATATGATACAACCAGAGGGTTTTGTTTCAACGGTTAGAACAAACCAAGTCTGTAAGCTACAACGATCCATTTATGGATTGAAGCAAGCTTCTCGTAGATGGAACATCCGTTTTGATGAGATAATCAAAAGGTTTGATTTTATCAAAAATAAGGATGAACCATGTGTGTACAAGAAGGTTAGTGGGAGCGCTGTTTCATTCCTTGTATTATATGTTGATGATATATTAATGATAGGGAATGATGTTCCTATGCTACAGTCGATCAAAATTTGGTTATCTAAACACTTCTCCATGAAGGACTTGGATGAGGCATCCTATATTTTGGGGATAAAGATCTATAGAGATAGATCTAAAAGGATGTTGGGCTTGACCCAAGGAAAGTACATTGACTCGATGCTAAAGAAGTTTAGCATGGAAGATTCCAAGAGAGGTCTCATGCCGATGAGACATGGAATACATCTCTCCAAGAAACAGGCCCCAAAGACACCTGAGGAGAGAGACCGGATGAGTAAGATTCCTTATACTTCCGTAATAGGATCTATCATGTACGGTATGATATGTACTAGACCAGATGTCGCTCATGCACTTAGTGTAACGAGCAGATATCAGTCGAATCCTAGAGAAGAGCACTGGAAGGCAGTAAAAAAACATCCTAAAGTACTTGAGAAGAACTAAGGATGTATTTCTTGTCTACGGTGGGTCTGAATTGAAACTAGAGGGCTAAATAGACTCAAGTTTTCAAACGGACCAAGATGACAGTAAATCCGTTTCAGGGTATGTGTTTACCTTAAACGGTGGCGCGGTGAGTTGGAAGAGTTCCAAGCAGTAAACAATTGCTGATTCAGTGACAGAGGCAGAGTACATAGCTGCAAGTGAAGCTGCAAAGGAAGCTGTTTGGATGAAGAAGTTCATAACTGAACTTGAAGTGGTTCCTAGCATTAGAGGAGCAGTACCTTTATTCTGTGACAACAACAGAGCTGTTGCGCAGGCTAAGGAACCCAGGTCTCATCAGAAATCCAAACACGTGTTACGGTGGTTTCATTTGATTAGAGAGATCATTGAAAGAGGAGATGTCACCCTGGAGCGTGTGGACTCTCAAGACTACATTGCCGATCCATTTACTAAAGCTTTAACTCAACAGCAGTTTGATCGTCACTTAGAGAAGATGGGTATTAGATACCAAGGCGATTGGCTTTAGTGCAAGTGGGAGATTGAAAGTAGTATGCACACAAGCCAATCATATTTGATATGATGTAACATATACTTTGTAATCTTAATCATTTATTAATAAAAGAATTGATTTTCTTAAAAGGCATTTTATATTATCTACATGGTGCTGTTATATTAAATGTGATAAACCCATAGTTTTGAGCAATGCTTTTAGAATCATGATGGTGATCATGCTAACGAGGTCTAAATTCTAGATAGCTCACAAACTAAAATTGTTCCTAATCGTTGGATTACTAAATTGGGGATTAGTGAATCCGGATAGATTAGTACATACGTTGCTTGCTCTTAGGAAGAGGATGATTGATCTCATAATCATTTGTGTGGAGACACTAAAGTAAGTATGTAGGTGCTTATTAGAGAATAAGTTCACTGAACGTGGCTCGCTAAGGAATACCTAATGGAGTTTTACTCGCCTGTCAATAGGAATTCCTCTAGTGATAGTAGTACAAGTGATCCTTGGACTTGAGATCATCATAGTATCTTGTGTATGATGAGTTATACTTTGACATGTCCCTTAAGACCTTTGGGGTATATCAAAGGGTATGATTGGGTATAATAAGTTGTACATGGAGATAGGTGAATGATCAACAAAGAATCTACCACGTCTAGTAAAATATGTGAATGTCCTATGTGATTCGATAAATGACAACTCAGTAGTCCTTGGCCAAGGCAGAATGAAATTAGAAAGGAGTTTCTAATTTGCATTAATCAGAGTTATGCATTTGGGAATCGAAATACATATAATTAAATAAAATAAGACTTGACAGTAAATCCATGTCTTATATTTAATTGGGACATTGTATGGTAGAAGGATTGAATTGTATGGTAACTATTTACTCAAAGGTTCTTTTGTGATTGATGTTGAAATTTATATTATCTGGAAAGTCGTTGATCGCTAAGGGGGCTTACCCTTATTGTAGAATAAATATTATTTATTTAAATGAATTAAATAGTTTTAATTTATTTATTTAAATAAAATTAGAATTGTTCTAATTGATTTATTCACAACCGGTTTAATATGGAGAACCTAAAGGGTCACAAAGCTAGACCGCAAAAGAAAAATATTTATTTAAGAACTAAATGGCATAATTGTAATAATAAGTTAAGTGTATTTAATTTAATCTATGGGGATAGAATAAATTAAATAGCTTAATATTTATTATTTAATATTTTGAAAATATTAAATATAAATTAATAAGAGGAGTCTTATTATTATTATTACTATTACTATTATTTAATTCCTCATAGGGATTGGGAATTAATTAATAGAAGTACTCTCCCATGAATTCCTAATTGGATTAGGAGCATAATTAATTAAAGGAGTTTAATTATAATAGAAACCCTAATCCTAAATAGTTTAGGGAAGGGTTATTCCTACATCTATAAATAAGAGGAGTTTTATCATAGATTGGGGTTACACACTCTTGCATTAGATTGTGGAGAGTACTTACAATTTCTATAGAGATAGAAACTAGGGTTTTGCTAAATACCCAACTTCTTCAATACTTGTTCTTCCTTGGTGGATCACCTCTAGAGGCCAAACACTTGGGTTGCTAACATTGATCAAAGGAAGGAATCACACCGTAGCATTCGAGGAGAACACGAAGGACTAGGAGTTAAACTTGTACCCGAGGAAGCTTTGTTCTACGAGGGTATAATTCTTATTCTCTTTCTCTTTCGTTTATATCGTTAATTGAGCACATTGATCGATCATGGTGATGGTTTGTATAAAATTTTAAAATCCATTTTATCGCGCTTCCGCTCTATTTATGTAATTTAATTACATGCTCGCGTTATATACAAACCTTACAGGATGAGGCTTTGTATTGACTATCGAGAGTTGAACAAAGTTACGATTAAGAATAGGTATCCGCTGCCTAGGATTGGCGATCTATTTGATTAACTCAAGGGAGCGAAATACTTTTCAAAGATCGACCTAAGGATGGGCTATCATCAGCTAAAGGTGAGGCAGGAAGATATCCCGAAGACTGCATTTAGAACTCGTTATGGGCATTTCGAGTTTCTGGTAATGTCATTTGGATTAACGAATGCACCAGCAGCATTCATGGATATGATGAACAGAGTGTTCAAGCAGTACTTGGACAAGTTCGTAGTCATATTCATCGATGATATCTTGGTGTATTCGGAGACAGAGGAGGAGCATGCTGAACATTTAAGAATTGTGTTAAAGACTCTTAGAAAAGAAAAGTTGTACGCAAAGTTTTCTAAGTGTGAATTTTGGTTGCAGAGGGTGCAGTTTCTAGGTCATGCCATTGACAAGGATGGTGTTTCGGTGGATCCAGCAAAAGTGGAGGCAGTTATCAATTGGAAACAGCCGAAGACGCCAACGGAAATCAGGAGTTTCTTGGGATTAGTAGGATACTATCGGAGATTCATCCAAGATTTTTCAAAGATAGCATCGCCATTAACCAATCTCACCAAGAAAGTAGTTAAGTTCGTGTGGACGGAGAAATGCGAAGAGAGTTTCTTGGAGCTGAAAAAGAGACTGAGTCAAGCACCGGTGTTGGCTTTACCAGACAACACTGGAGGTTTTGTAGTGTATAGCGATGTGTCACACAAAGGTCTTGGTTGTGTGTTAATGCAGCACGGCAAGGTCATTGCGTACGCGTCACGTCAGCTGAAGGATTATGAGAAGGGTTACCCGACTCATGACGTGGAGTTGGCCGCGGTAGTTTTCGCCTTGAAGATTTGGAGGCACTACCTATACGGAGAGAAGTGTGAGATATATACGGATCATAAAAGTCTAAAATATATCTTTACTCAGAAGGAACTAAACATGAGGTAACGCCGATGGTTAGAATTGATCAAGGATTATGACTGTGAGATTTTGTACTATCCGGGGAAAGCAAATGTTGTGGCCGATGCCTTAAGCAGACAAGGCAGAGAGAAGTTGTTAAAGTTAACCACACAGAAAGAGTTGGTAAGGGATTTTGAATGGCTCGAATTGGAGGTCATGTATCCGAGGGAGTCAGACGAGAAACTATGTATAGTAACAGCGAGTCCGACCTTATAGGATAAAATAAAAGAGGCTCAGGAAAAGGATGAAGAATGCGAAGGTATAAGGAAGCGAATTTTCGAAGGGGAAGAGCTCAATTATAAGATTGATAGCACGAGCTTGCTAAGGTTTGAAGGGAGGATCTGGGTACCGTCGGATCCAGAGCTAAGAGAAGAGATTCTCCAAGAAGCTCACAGTACGAGGTACTCAGTACATCCCGGTAGCACGAAAATGTATCAGGATTTACGGCCATACTTTTGGTGGCCGAATATGAAGAGGGAAGTAGCAGAGTGTGTCAGCAGATGTCTGACATGCCAACAAGTTAAAGCAGAACACCAGCTACCGAGTGGACTGCTACAACCACTAGAGATTCCGGAGTGGAAGTGGGAGCACATCACCATGGACTTTGCGGTGGGCTTGCCACCAACACAAAAGGGTCTAGACGCGATTTGGGTAATTGTAAATCGTCTGACCAAGTCTGCTCATTTTCTACCGATCAAGATCAGGTACAATCTGGAGCAGTTAGCAAAGCTGTATGTGAAAGAAATTATATCACGACATGGAGTGTCGGTGTCTATTATGTCCGACAGAGATTCGCGCTTTACGTCAAATTTCTGGAGAAGTTTACAGGACAGAATGTAAACGCAATTGAGATTGAGTACAGCGTATCATCCTCAAACTGATGGCCAGAGCGAGCGAACGATTCAGACTTTGGAGGATATGCTCCGAGCTATTGTGATGGACTTAAAGGGCAGTTGGGATGATCAGTTGCCACTGGTAGAGTTCGCTTACAACAATAGTTATCACGCTAGTATCGGTATGCCACCGTACGAAGCACTATATGGGAGAAGGTGTCGAACACCATTATGTTGGGATGAGGTAGGTGAGCGGAGACTGCTGAGACCTGAAATGGTGCAGCAGACCGCAGATACGGTGAAGCTGATCAGGAATCGGCTGGTAGCAGCCCAAGACTGTCAGAAGAAGTACGCCGATTTTCATCGTAACGAGCGGGACTTCGAAATGAGAAGTTTTGTATTCTTGAAGGTATCTCCCTGGAAAGGGGAGATTTGTTTTGGTAAGAAGGGCAAGTTAAGCCCTAGGTTCATAGGACCGTTCGAGATTTTGAAGCGAGTCGGTGAAGTGGCGCACGAGGTAGCATTACCTCCTGAACTTGAGCACATTCACAATATGTTCTATGTGTCAGTGTTACGACCATACAAACCAGACTACAAGCACGTTATATCCTATGAACCACTTCAAGTCGAGAAGGACTTATCGTACGAAGAGATACTTGTCCAAATACTCGATAAGAAGGAACAAAAACTAAGGAATAAGATCATTCATTCCATTAAAGTACTTTGGAGGAACCACGCAGTTGAAGAAGCTATGTGGGAACTAGAGGAAAAGATGAGGGCGAGCTACCCGCATCTTTTTGAGTAACCTTATGTTGTAATTTCGGGGACGGAATTTTTATAAGGGGGGAGGATGTAATGACCGTGAATTTTTAACCTCCATTATTAATTAAATATAGATTTAATTTTTTTATGAGTTAGTTACGTATGATTATTTAAAATCTTGTGTATTAAATTGGTTATGTGATTATATGATTTTCGCGTAACTGTTAGGATTAATTAAGGGGAGTCACTAATGGTTTAATTAAATTAGTGAACTAACCCTGCGGTTTTAATATCAAGAGAGTTGATAAAGTTATCTATTATTTAAATATTCGATTTACTTGAATATAGTGGAGCAATTTAATTTGCATTAATTGGTTAATATAATAAATGTGAACAATATTAATATTAATATTTAATAGTCTAATTGGTAATTTAATATTAACAGACTAAATTAGTTATTTCATGTATTACTTCAATCTTTTGCGTATTTATGAATGGGATAATTAATGTATACTAAATATACATTTGGATTTATATTGGATGGTTTATTTAATTAACTAATAGCATTAAGTTGGGACACCAATTATGGGATATATCCCATTTAAATCATCAGTCGTGGTCTAGGATGAGAGAGAGCAGAAATTTAAATTAGGGCTAGTGAACAGTGGAGTCACCTCCCTCAAATTCTTCAGCAGTGTGTAGCCTTCATGCCTAGCCTAGCTTGCTTGTTTCAGTTGATGATCATAATGAAGGAGGGTGTGGGTTGATGGGAGAATACTCAGTTTTCCACCAAACCTCCATTGTCCAGCAGCTTCTTTCCTTTCACGTTGGTTCATCAAATTGGACCAAAGCATTGCCCAGTTAATGGAGTTTCTATAAATTGGAACCTTTGCCTTCACAATTCCAGTTGCTAACATCTGAAAGTTTATATAGAGAGTGAGTATTGTTGTGAGGTGTTAGTATTCTACATTTAAGCATTTAAAGATCATCAATTTAGCTTCATCAGAGGTAAAAGTTCACCACTGTGTTCTTAATTTCTTAGTTTGTTAAATTCTATGAAATCCTTGATTCTTGCTAATTAGCTTGTTAATTAGTGTAAATGATATTATATGGGTTTGTATGCATGTTTGGGACCAATGTGGTTACTCTGAATTGAGTTTAGAAAGGTTAGGCCATGAAAATTTTCGTGTTCTGCAGAAGTAGAGCCGAACTTGAACCAGTGCAGGAGTGGCGCGGCCGCGCCACTCCCAAGGCTAAAAACCGCGCAGGCTGCCAGTTCTTGTTGCTGTGTTATGATGCTTTGAGCATGTTAGCTTATTCCATTGATGCATGAAAATAGGGTTGCCATGTTATCTAGTGGCCCTATGAATGCCATGACTTGCGCATGTTGTTCTAGCATATATTTTCTAAAGGAAACTTAAGAACTTTAGAATGAACTTGTCAAATCCATGTCTTGTATATCTGACCATTTGAGTATATGTACATAGCTTATATATGTGTTCAAATGCATATGAGTTATGATTTTCAAGTTATCTTGCATGAGCTATGTTGCGTGAGTTGTCTTAGTATGATTTTCAAGGGAAAATCTAGAGTTTAAAGACAAGTATCGCCAAATATTGTGGGAGTTGTCTTCTGACCATACAAGCATGCATAATAGGACTCATTATGCCTCTAGACGTGATTGACATGAGCACCATTTAACTAAGCATAATTTTGACATGTGCAAGTATGTTTATGGCATGAGATTCCATGTGGAAGCTATGTATTTAACATGTAAGTGTGTTATTACACCCGAGAATGCATATCAAGTATTGTTTAGTCTCACTATGTGGTATTATGACCATAATAGTTGATTACTTGTGAGATGGACTTGTTTGGCCTAAAGTGTAGGAATTTCCGGCATAAAACCTTATGACTTTGAAATGGATTTAGAATGAACATGCTAGGTTCCAAACTTAAGTTAATAACATTATGAGCATGTGTATTTGAGTTATATCAGTAACCTTTATGCTAAGGATAAACTAGGTTCCTGCTGAATGACATTTCATTCTTGGACAGTCCAGAGAGTGGCGCGGCAAATACTAGCGCAGTCGCGTAGGTCGCCAGTTTTGCCCAGTTGTTTTAATTGTGAACAGAGTCTTGCAGTATGTATGTATGTATGTCTTAAGCTGTATTACATGATTTAACTGGTATGTTATACGTTCAAGCTTACGTTGATGCTTAGAATCGAGGTGTTCTAGATTTGCAATTCATTTAGCTAGGATTGCGAAATAATGAATAGGGACTTAGTAATAATGGTTCCATCTACGTGACTATGTGTTAGGATTACTTGGTGTTTAAGAGTAAACTCATTCTAGTTATACGGTACTAATTGGGAGACCGGCTTGTTAATGTTAGGTCGTCTCAACGCAATTTAATTTAAAGCTAGATTATTGTAACTGAGCAAACAGGCAAGTTCTCTACCCCGAAACCTTACGTTGTTGCAAGTTCCTTTTTACCAAAATTTTAATTGTGCGAGTTTTCCCCGAACGCATTCTTGTATTATTCATTGCAAGATATCATTTAAGCTTGAACCTTTAATTCCTCAAGCATGCTCTAAGTGGTTTAATTACTTAACAATTATTCCACATCATTGTTATTGACACTCGCACATTGTGCAATTGTTTTCGTGCCGATATTGTCTGGCACTTTATTAAAGTGCTAACATGGATGAACTGTCATAGTTAAGTCTTAGCCATTGTCCGGCTAGACATATGCGGTAATAGATTTTAAAAGCTATCCAAACCGATTGATGGTGCGGAAATCTTGGACTTTATGAACACCCTTTCAATATAGGGGAGTATTTCACGTATCGGATATAAGATACAAATAGCAGAATTAAATATTATGCATATACATAGCGTACGCAAGGCTGATCCCCTCAAGTACTTATTCTGTAGCCAGTAACCAAAGGGTCAATTAGCTATTGACTCCCTTGGACATTTATTATTCAAAGTCTACTTGACTATCATTCATTCTAAAAGCAATTATCATTCTTACTTCCGATATTCATATTGTTAAATTTCTCTTTATATTTCGTTCATCGTGATATATCCTTTATTGTTGTAATTAAACTTGTTGGGCAAACTAGTTGCTCACCCTTGTTATATCATAAACCTTATTGCAGTTAAGCCCGAGACTTCAGGCAAAGACAAGGGCAAGGAAAAGTTGAAGTGCTAGACTTCAAGTAGCTGACTTTAGTTTATGCCTAGTTTAATTTACTATTAATGTAATTTGAACCCTGATTAATATTTAGGGTATGGCTTATGTATTTGAGGTTACCGAATCTTGGGACTAGTAACACCTTTTGAATAAACAACATATGTTTATTATATTCCGCATTTTATTATAGTATGTTGTTTTGAGGTGGATGTTTGTATTGGATCGTGATGACCAAATTCAGGTATTTGGGACCCGAATTTGGGGGCGTCATAGATTGGTATCAGAGCTGTAGGTTATAAACATTAGGATTGCGAAACCTAGGTTATAACCTTAGTATTAAACTCGTATAGAGTGCATTAGGAGATAAATCAGGGAGATTTATCATATTTGGTATTTTGATGAATTGGGGAATTCATCGAGTCGAGTAGTACCCAATGAAATATAACTTCATTCCTTCAATGAATATATTTTATTGTTGTACTAATGTTAGTTTTGTGTGTTTGTAGGATTGCTACCATAAGAGAGACCAGTGGAGTCCGGGAGGAGGAGGAGGTATTCACCGATCTACCTGTTGTTACCGAGCAGTTAGTGAGCTATGCACCTGTTGCCCCAAGAGTACCATTGAGTGGGTCCGGCCCAGAGGAGGACTACTTGGAGGATCTGGTAGAGCCTATCATAGGCGAAGTGCTGAGATCCGGCAGTCAGGACAGAGATGATGAGTCCGAGGAGGACCCAGCTGATATAGAGATGGGTGGAGCTGCTACAGAGGTACCCGAGGAGGGATCTCTTGTGTTGTACACCTTTCAGGATGACTTGCTCGGGGATTATGCCGATCGCATAATAGAGCAGGAGCAGATTATCGAGTAGCAAAATGCTCGTATTGCACACCTAGAGGAGGAGAATTCTGTCCATCAGGAGATGGAAGATCAGTATAAGGCAGAGGCATACTCGCTACAGTTCCATATAGCTGAGCTGAAAGCTCAGATTCAGCAATTAGAGAGTGCTACACCCTAGTTAGGTCCCCACAGTGCAACAGTTGGTGTTGCAAAATAGTCAGTTGAGGCAGGCATTAGAGCAGGCAAATGTCAGGGAGGTGGAGCTGCAGACAGTTCTATAGGCTGTTAGGGCTGAGAAAGACTTGGGGCAGGCAGACAAGATTCGGATGCAGGAGTTTTGGATTCAAGCAGCCACGAGGGTGGACGTGCTTGAGGGGGAAGCAGCGGAGGCAGCAACCCCAATAAGCGTAAATGGATGGAGAGCC
Source organism: Aralia elata (assembly GCA_034770075.1). NCBI lineage: Eukaryota > Viridiplantae > Streptophyta > Magnoliopsida > Apiales > Araliaceae > Aralia > Aralia elata. The sequence goes on from CM068388.1 coordinate 40,410,702, forward strand.
AATCCTTCGGAGGCAACAAGTCCGGAGGAATGGCCAAGAAAACTGGGAAGTGTAACAGCTGTGGAAAGAACCACTTAGGGGAATGTATGAAAGGGAGAAGTGTTTGTTATCATTGCGGACAGCCGAGACACATGGCTCCTCAATGTCCGAATAAGCAGAAGGGTGGGTGTTTTTCTTGTGGAGCACCCGACCACCAAATCAAGGATTGTCCAAAGAGGAAAGGCGATGAAGCTAGCGGCAACCGCAATAACAGCAGCAACAACAACAACAGGCTGAGTATTAGAGGGCCAGCCAGTCAAGCCAACAGACCAACGGCACGCACGTTCAACATGACCATTCAAGATGCGGTAGAGTCTAAGGACGTAGTGTCAGGTATCATCCCAATCAATGATATAAATGCATATGTGTTATTTGATTCGGGTGCTACCCGCTTTTTGTTTCTGAAGAATTTGCTAGAAGGTTAGATTTACCTCGTGAAAGGTTAGAGCACCCTATGATCATAGAAGTAGTAAACAAAGAGATTATCCCTGTAGAATACATTCATAGGAATTGTTGCGTCAAATTGCGAGGATTTGAGCTTGGCATGGACTTGATACCAATTTGTTTGGGGGAGTTTGACGTAATCCTTGGGATGGATTGGTTATTAAGTCACGGAGCAGTCATCGACTGTAAGAAGAAATGTGTGCACCTACAGACTCCAAATAAGTCGAAGGTGGTATTCTATGGTAGTAAATCGCCAAGACAATCTTGTTGTCTGACGATGATGCAAGCAAGAAAGTTGCTTAGAAAGGGTTGCACAGGGAATTTGGCTCACGTGGTTGATACTCAACGAGTCAGGGATGAACTGAGTCAGATACCTATCGTAAGGGAATTCATTGATGTCTTTCCAGATGAAATTTCGGGACTGCCGCCAGGTAGAGAGATAGAATTTATGATTGACTTAGTACCCGGGACGGCACCGATATCCAAGGCGCCATACCAAATGGCACCAGTAGAGATGAAAGAACTAATGGTTCAACTACAGGAACTGTTAGATAAGGGTTATATCAGGCCGAGCGTGTCCCCGTGGGGAGCGCCAGTTCTGTTCATAAAGAAGAAGGATGGTTCGATGTGAAAGTAGTATGCACACAAGCCAATCATATTTGATATGATGTAACATATACTTTGTAATCTTAATCATTTATTAATAAAAGAATTGATTTTCTTAAAAGGCATTTTATATTATCTACATGGTGCTGTTATATTAAATGTGATAAACCCATAGTTTTGAGCAATGCTTTTAGAATCATAATGGTGATCATGCTAATGAGGTCTAAATTCTAGATAGCTCACAAACTAAAATTGTTCCTAATCGTTGGATTACCAAATTGGAGATTAATGAATCCGGATAGATTAGTACATACGTTGCTTGCTTTTAGGAAGAGGATGATTGATCTCATAATCATTTGTGTGGAGACACTAAAGCAAGTATGTAGGTGCTTATTAGAGAATAAGTTCTCTGAACGTGGCTCGCTAAGGAATACCTAATGGAGTTTTACTCGCCTTTCAATAGGAATTCCTCTAGTGATAGTAGTACAAGTGATCCTTGGACTTGAGATCATCATAGTATCTTGTGTATGATGAGTTATACTTTGACATGTCCCTTAAGACCTTTGGGGTATATCAAAGGGTATGATTGGGTATAATAAGTTGTATATGGAGATAGGTGAATGATCAACAAAGAATCTACTACCTCTAGTAAAAGATGTGAATGTCCTATGTGATTCGATAAATGACAACTTAGTAGTCCTTGGCCAATGCAGAATGAAATTAGAAAGGAGTTTCTAATTTGCATTAATCAGAGTTGTGCATTTGGGAATCGAAATACATATAATTAAATAAAATAAGACTTGACAGTAAATTCATGTCTTATATTTAATTGGGACATTGTATAGTAGAAGGATTGAATTGTACGGTAACTATTTACTCAAAGGTTCTTTTATGATTGATGTTGAAATCTATATTATCTGGAAAGTCGTTGATCGCTAAGAGGGCTTACCCTTATTGTAGAATAAATATTATTTATTTAAATGAATTAAATAGTTTAATTTATTTATTTAAATAAAATTAGAATTGTTCTAATTGATTTATTCACAACCGGTTTAATATGGAGAACCTAAAGGGTCACACCGCAAAAGAAAAATATTTATTTAAGAAGTAAATGGCATAATTATAATAATAAGTTAAGTGTATTTAATTTAATCTATGGGGATAGAATAAATTAAATAGCTTAATAATTATTATTTAATATTTTGAAAATATTAAATATAAATTAATAAGAGGAGTCTTATTATTATTATTATTATTACTATTACTATTACTATTATTTAATTCCTAATAGAGATTGGGAATTAATTGATAGAAGTACTCTCCCATGAATTCCTAATTGGATTAGGAGCATAATTAATTAAAGGAGTTTAATTATAATTGAAACCCTAATCCTAAATAGTTTAGGGAAGGGTTATTCCTACATCTATAAATAAGAGGAGTTTTATCAAAGATTGTGATAACACACTCTTGCATTAGATTGTGGAGAGTACTTACAATTTCTATAGAGATAGAAACTAGGGTTTTGCTAAATACCCAACTTCTTCAATACTTGTTCTTCCTTGGTGGATCACCTCTAGAGGCCAAACACTTGGGTGGCTAACGTTGATCAAAGGAAGGAATCACACCGTAGCATTCGAGGAGAACACGAACGACTAGGAGTTGAACTTGTACCCGAGGAAGCTTTGTTCTACGAGGGTATAATTCTTATTCTCTTTCTCTTTCGTTTATATCGTTAATTGAGCACATTGATCGATCATGGTGATGGTTTGTATAAAATTTTAAAATCCGTTTTATCGCGCTTCCGCTCTATTTATGTAATTTGATTGCATGCTCGCGTTATATACAAACCTTATAGTGGTATCAGAGCCTAATCTTGTGCTAATTATCGATTTTGATGATTCCATATGTGTATGATATGCGATTGGATCGAAATTTTTGGGCAGAATCAATTTTTCTGGATCAGCGACGCGGCGCAGCTGCGCCGGCTCCAATTCATTCTGGAGCGCAGCTGCGCCCCAGCGCAGCTGCGCCGTTTCCCAGTTCATTCTGGGCGCAGCTGCGCCGGCTAGCAGAATCCGAAATTTTTTTTTCCTTCAATTAAAATAAATGGTTTATTTAATTGATATAAGTTTAAAATAAAGATGTTTATTTTATCTGAAATAGGATTTTAGATTGCTAAAATTAAAAGAGTTTAATTTGGATTTAGGTTTTGATTAAAATAAAAGAGTTTATTTTGTTTCAAAACTAAATATTAGCAAAACTTTTGCCCATTAATTGATATCAATGCATATATGAAATGGTTTTATTATTAATGGGATGAATGTTATTTATTGATACATATAGAGATATGTATGATAATAAATAGGGATTGATTATGGACTATTAACCAATGTGTGATTGGATTTATTTTAGCGGATGCTTGAATGTATGGGTTTTTATAAATGGAGTCTGCGTACCTCGTCTTCTCTAATTTTTCTTAATGTAAATTCTATCTCCCTCTTATGTACTTTTCCTTGACTGCTGATCAAGGTTTCTATTTATTATAAATAGTTTTGTAATAGGACTAGTTAGAATTAATTTTGAAGAATTGGAGACAAAGGAGCAAGGAACGCTTGAAGACCCGTTTGTATTGGAGCCCGGGTTTAAATGTAATAGTTATATTTAAATTTATTCTTGCACCCTAGGTTTGACCATTTGGTTCACTTGGTGGCTCTAGTGAACCAAACTAGAATAAAAGTCCATAATCAATCCGGGTAGAATATAGTATTCTATATGTGCATGCTTACTATATATATATTATATATTATCTAACATGCTTCGCATGTAAAATAATATAACGCGTATTTTATATTTATATGTGCATGCGCGCTAAACAAGATGAGACTAATAATAATTACAAACCCCTCAAAGAAATTATATTAAGTCCTAAGCGTTCAAAGATATTGGGAATATCGAACGTCACCTTCTAGCATGGTAAAATAATAGAGTATTAAATATTTAATATGAGTTTGTTGTGCACACACAAGGCGAGTATTAAATATTTAAGATATTGTTTTATCACATTTGATGTTTATTAAGGAAGTGAACATTACTGCTTTGTTGTGCACACACAAGGGCGGTCTCTTTCTCTTCACATATATGGAAGTGCTAGGTTGGACTTAACTTAGATTATTTTAGTTCGGATGTGCACACACTTGACCATTATAATCTAAGAGGCAAAATACAAGGAATTACATAGTTTTGTAATTAACAATAGTTGTCCACCTATTTATTTATATATAGTTTGTTGTGCACACACAAGGCTATATACATTTGAAATGGGGTCCTTAATCTCACTAGCAAATCTTTAATTAGATTTACCGAACTATATAATGAGGGTAATATAGTTTGATGAAAATAGTGTGAGATACCAATTTAAATAAAGACCTAATTTATTTTGGTAATTAATTAAATGAATGAATGCTAAAATGTTGTCTATTTTCACATGCAGAATTTAAAAATGTCAAACTCACTATCACTGCGTAGCATACTTGATGCTAACAAATTGACCGGACCGAATTACACGGACTGGTTAAGGAATCTGAGAATTGTTCTCACTGCTGAAAAGATTTCTTATGTCCTAAATTCGCCAGTCCCTACAAGTGTTACAGAAACAGCCTCTGAGGAAGACATTGCTACTTTCAGAAAGTGGCAAGATGATTCAATCTTGGCTCAATGCATCATGCTCGCATCCATGAGTAACGAGCTTCAGCGTCAGCATGAAACTATGGATGCTCCTACTATATTGTTGCACCTCAAAGAGTTGTATGGTGAGCAAAGTAGGACTGCTAGATATCAGATATCTAAGGAGCTCTTCCGATCTCGTATGACCGAGGGCACTGCTGTTGAGACTCATGTCCTTAAGATGATCAATCTGATTAAACAACTTGGACAGCTTGGGTTCGTGATGGATGGGGAGTTAAGTCAAGATTTGATCTTGCAGTCACTCCCGGACACCTTCTCACAATTTGTTATGAATTTTCACATGAATAAGTTGGACGTCAGCTTGCCTGAGTTACTTAACATATTGAAAACTGCTGAAGGTCACTTCTCATCCAACAAGAACCAAGTCTTACTAGTGGATGATTCTTCCAAGAAAAGGAAGAGGCCCAAGGTATCTTCTGAAAAGAAGAAAAATAAGAAGCCTAAGGGCAAGGCGAAGAGAAAGGATAAAAAGAAACCTGATCCAGATAGCAAAGGAATTTGCTACCATTGCAATAAGCCGGGACACTGAAAGAGGAACTGCAAGGAGTATCTTGCGGACCAGAAGAAGCTTGGAGAAGCTTCGACTTCCGATCTAGGTTTGTTCATGATTGAAATTAATTTTTCTAAAAGTCAAAATTCTACTTGGGTATTGGATACCGGCTGTAGTTCTCACATATGTAATAATATGCAGGGACTAAGTAGAAGTAGAAAGCTGAACAAGGATGAAGTCGTCCTACGAGTGGGAAATGGAGCAAAGGTTACTGCATTAGCTGTAGGAACTTATCGTTTAGCACTGCCTACGGGCAAGTTCATTAGTTTAAATAATTGTTATTATGTTCCGACACTCATTAGAAACATTATTTCAATTTCTGTATTGGATATGGATGGTTTTGATATTATAATAAAGAACAATAGTTATTTTATTTATAATAAAAATGTTTTATATGGTGTTGGTAATTTACTGAATGGACTTTACATACTTGACTTACATGAAAATATACTTCAAATTGGACAAACTAAGAAAAGAAAAGGAGATGATGTTAATTATACCTTTATGTGGCACTGTAGACTCGGTCATATCAATGAAACAAGATTATCCAAGTTGCATAAAGATGGGCTTTTAGAGCTATCTGATTATGAATCATATCCAACTTGTGAATCTTGTCTCATGGGTAAGATGACTAAATCACCTTTTAGTGGAAAAGGAAAAAAAGTTACAGAGTTGTTAGCGTTGGTACACACAGATGTATGTGGACCTATGACAACGAATGCACGAGGAGGGTATTCTTATTTTATTACTTTCACTCATGATCATTCTAGATTTGGATATGTGTATTTAATGAAATACAAATCTGAATCGTTTGAAAAGTTCAAAGAATTCAGAAGTGAAGTAGAGAAGCAAACTTGTAAGAGTATTAAAATTCTTCGATCGGATCGAGGAGGGGAATACTTGACCAATGAGTTTCTCAATTGTCTCAAAGAAAATGGTATAATCTCACAATGGACTCCACCCGGGACGCCACAGTTGAATGGTGTATCTGAAAGGAGAAATCGAACATTGTTGGACATGGTTCGTTCCATGATGAGTTTTACCGACCTTCCAGTATCCTTCTGCGGTTATGCCCTAGAATCGGTTGCATACTTACTTAACAAGGTACCTACCAAATCCGTCCCAAAGACCCCATATGAGATATGGATAGGGAGGAAACCTAGTCTTAAGCATGTTAAGACTTGGGGTTATCCAGCTTATGTCAAAAGGTTTGAGCATGATAAGCTGAAGACTAGATCCGACAAGTGTAGATTTGTGGGATATCCTAAAGAAAGTTTAGGATATTATTTCTATCATCCTACTGATCAAAAGGTGTTTGTAGCGAAACACGCTGCCTTCTTGGAAAAGGAGTTTATCCTTGAAGGGGTCAGTGGGAGTAAGATATATCTTGAAGAAGTTCAAGAACCACAAAATACTCCGGATCAAAGTCAGATACCTGACCAAGTAGAAGAACCTACTGTACCACAACCTATTCGTAAATCTGGAAGAGTATCGAAGATACCTGAGAGGTATGGATTCATCATAGAGGATGATGATGAGGTATGCATCATAGATGATGATGATCCATTGACTTACGAAGAGGCTATGAGTAGTGAAGACTCAGAGAAATGGCTAGAAGCCATGAAATCCGAGATGAACTCCATGTATGAGAACCAAGTATGGACTTTGGTTTCACCACCTGATGGCATTAAGCCTATTAGGTGTAAATGGGTCTTTAAGAAAAAGACTGGAGCAGATGGTAAGGTAGAGACCTATAAGGCCCGACTGCTTGCAAAAGGTTTCAAACAAAGACAAGGAGTTGACTATGATGAAACCTTCTCACCAGTAGCTATGCTCAAGTCCATTCGGATTTTGCTTGCAATTGCAGCTTATTATGACTACGAGATCTGGCAAATGGACGTGAAAATGGCCTTCCTCAATGGAGAGCTTGAGGAAAATGTATATATGATACAACCAGAGGGTTTTGTTTCAACGGTTAGAACAAACCAAGTCTGTAAGCTACAACGATCCATTTATGGATTGAAGCAAGCTTCTCGTAGATGGAACATCCGTTTTGATGAGATAATCAAAAGGTTTGATTTTATCAAAAATAAGGATGAACCATGTGTGTACAAGAAGGTTAGTGGGAGCGCTGTTTCATTCCTTGTATTATATGTTGATGATATATTAATGATAGGGAATGATGTTCCTATGCTACAGTCGATCAAAATTTGGTTATCTAAACACTTCTCCATGAAGGACTTGGATGAGGCATCCTATATTTTGGGGATAAAGATCTATAGAGATAGATCTAAAAGGATGTTGGGCTTGACCCAAGGAAAGTACATTGACTCGATGCTAAAGAAGTTTAGCATGGAAGATTCCAAGAGAGGTCTCATGCCTATGAGCCATGGAATACATCTCTCCAAGAAACAGGCCCCAAAGACACCTGAGGAGAGAGACCGGATGAGTAAGATTCCTTATACTTCCGTAATAGGATCTATCATGTACGGTATGATATGTACTAGACCAGATGTCGCTCATGCACTTAGTGTAACGAGCAGATATCAGTCGAATCCTAGAGAAGAGCACTGGAAGGCAGTAAAAAAACATCCTAAAGTACTTGAGAAGAACTAAAGATGTATTTCTTGTCTACGGTGGGTCTGAATTGAAACTAGAGGGCTAAACAGACTCAAGTTTTCAAACGGACCAAGATGACAGTAAATCCGTTTCAGGGTATGTGTTTACCTTAAATGGTGGCGCGATGAGTTGGAAGAGTTCCAAGCAGCAAACAGTTGCTGATTCAGTGACAGAGGCAGAGTACATAGATGCAAGTGAAGCTGCAAAGGAAGCTGTTTGGATGAAGAAGTTCATAACTGAACTTGAAGTGGTTCATAGCATTAGAGGAGCAGTACCTTTATTCTGTGACAACAACAGAGCTGTTGCGCAGGCTAAGGAACCCAGGTCTCATCAGAAATCCAAACACGTGTTGCGGCGGTTTCATTTGATTAGAGAGATCATTGAAAGATGAGATGTCACCCTGGAGCGTGTGGACTCTCAAAACTACATTGCCGATCCATTTACTAAAGCTTTAACTCAACAGCAGTTTGATCGTCACTTAGAGAAGATGGGTATTAGATACCAAGGCGATTGGCTTTAGTGCAAGTGGGAGATTGAAAGTAGTATGCACGCAAGCCAATCATATTTGATATGATGTAACATATACTTTGTAATCTTAATCATTTATTAATAAAAGAATTGATTTTCTTAAAAGGCATTTTATATTATCTACATGGTGCTGTTATATTAAATGTGATAAACCCATAGTTTTGAGCAATGCTTTTAGAATCATGATGGTGATCATGCTAACGAGGTCTAAATTCTAGATAGCTCACAAACTAAAATTGTTCCTAATCGTTGGATTACTAAATTGGGGATTAGTGAATCCGGATAGATTAGTACATACGTTGCTTGCTCTTAAGAAGAGGATGATTGATCTCATAATCATTTGTGTGGAGACACTAAAGTAAGTATGTAGGTGCTTATTAGAGAATAAGTTCACTGAACGTGGCTCGCTAAGGAATACCTAATGGAGTTTTACTCGCCTGTCAATAGGAATTCCTCTAGTGATAGTAGTACAAGTGATCCTTGGACTTGAGATCATCATAGTATCTTGTGTATGATGAGTTATACTTTGACATGTCCCTTAAGACCTTTGGGGTATATCAAAGGGTATGATTGGGTATAATAAGTTGTACATGGAGATAGGTGAATGATCAACAAAGAATCTACCACGTCTAGTAAAAGATGTGAATGTCCTATGTGATTCGATAAATGACAACTCAGTAGTCCTTGGCCAAGGCAGAATGAAATTAGAAAGGAGTTTCTAATTTGCATTAATCAGAGTTGTGCATTTGGGAATCGAAATACATATAATTAAATAAAATAAGACTTGACAGTAAATCCATGTCTTATATTTAATTGGGACATTGTATGGTAGAAGGATTGAATTGTATGGTAACTATTTACTCAAAGGTTCTTTTGTGATTGATGTTGAAATTTATATTATCTGGAAAGTCGTTGATCGCTAAGGGGGCTTACCCTTATTGTAGAATAAATATTATTTATTTAAATGAATTAAATAGTTTAATTTATTTATTTAAATAAAATTAGAATTGTTCTAATTGATTTATTCACAACCGGTTTAATATGGAGAACCTAAAGGGTCACACCGCAAAAGAAAAATATTTATTTAAGAACTAAATGGCATAATTGTAATAATAAGTTAAGTGTATTTAATTTAATCTATGGGGATAGAATAAATTAAATAGCTTAATATTTATTATTTAATATTTTGAAAATATTAAATATAAATTAATAAGAGGAGTCTTATTATTATTATTACTATTACTATTATTTAATTCCTCATAGGGATTGGGAATTAATTAATAGAAGTACTCTCCCATGAATTCCTAATTGGATTAGGAGCATAATTAATTAAAGGAGTTTAATTATAATAGAAACCCTAATCCTAAATAGTTTAGGGAAGGGTTATTCCTACATCTATAAATAAGAGGAGTTTTATCATAGATTGGGGTTACATACTCTTGCATTAGATTGTGGAGAGTACTTACAATTTCTATAGAGATAGAAACTAGGGTTTTGCTAAATACCCAACTTCTTCAATACTTGTTCTTCCTTGGTGGATCACCTCTAGAGGCCAAACACTTGGGTTGCTAACATTGATCAAAGGAAGGAATCACACCGTAGCATTCGAGGAGAACACGAAGGACTAGGAGTTAAACTTGTACCCGAGGAAGCTTTGTTCTACGAGGGTATAATTCTTATTCTCTTTCTCTTTCGTTTATATCGTTAATTGAGCACATTGATCGATCATGGTGATAGTTTGTATAAAATTTTAAAATCCATTTTATCGCGCTTCCGCTCTATTTATGTAATTTAATTGCATGCTCGCGTTATATACAAACCTTACAGGATGAGGCTTTGTATTGACTATCGAGAGTTGAACAAAGTTACGATTAAGAATAGGTATCCGCTGCCTAGGATTGGCGATCTATTTGATTAACTCAAGGGAGCGAAATACTTTTCAAAGATCGACCTAAGGATGGGCTATCATCAGCTAAAGGTGAGGCAGGAAGATATCCCGAAGACTGCATTTAGAACTCGTTATGGGCATTTCGAGTTTCTGGTAATGTCATTTGGATTAACGAATGCACCAGCAGCATTCATGGATATGATGAACAGAGTGTTCAAGCAGTACTTGGACAAGTTCGTAGTCATATTCATCGATGATATCTTGGTGTATTTGGAGACAGAGGAGGAGCATGCTGAACATTTAAGAATTGTGTTAAAGACTCTTAGAAAAGAAAAGTTGTACGCAAAGTTTTCTAAGTGTGAATTTTGGTTGCAGAGGGTGCAGTTTCTAGGTCATGCCATTGACAAGGATGGTGTTTCGGTGGATCCAGCAAAAGTGGAGGCAGTTATCAATTGGAAACAGCCGAAGACGCCAACGGAAATCAGGAGTTTCTTGGGATTAGTAGGATACTATCGGAGATTCATCCAAGATTTTTCAAAGATAGCATCGCCATTAACCAATCTCACCAAGAAAGTAGTTAAGTTCGTGTGGACGGAGAAATGCGAAGAGAGTTTCTTGGAGCTGAAAAAGAGACTGAGTCAAGCACCGGTGTTGGCTTTACCAGACAACACTGGAGGTTTTGTAGTGTATAGCGATGTGTCACACAAAGGTCTTGGTTGTGTGTTAATGCAGCAGCACGGCAAGGTCATTGCGTACGCGTCACGTCAGCTGAAGGATTATGAGAAGGGTTACCCGACTCATGACGTGGAGTTGGCCGCGGTAGTTTTCGCCTTGAAGATTTGGAGGCACTACCTATACGGAGAGAAGTGTGAGATATATACGGATCATAAAAGTCTAAAATATATCTTTACTCAGAAGGAACTAAACATGAGGTAACGCCGATGGTTAGAATTGATCAAGGATTATGACTGTGAGATTTTGTACTATCCGGGGAAAGCAAATGTTGTGGCCGATGCCTTAAGCAGACAAGGCAGAGAGAAGTTGTTAAAGTTAACCACACAGAAAGAGTTGGTAAGGGATTTTGAATGGCTCGAATTGGAGGTCAAGTATCCGAGGGAGTCAGACGAGAAACTATGTATAGTAACAGCGAGTCCGACCTTATAGGATAAAATAAAAGAGGCTCAGGAAAAGGATGAAGAATGCGAAGGTATAAGGAAGCGAATTTTCGAAGGGGAAGAGCTCAAGTATAAGATTGATAGCACAGGCTTGCTAAGGTTTGAAGGGAGGATCTGGGTACCGTCGGATCCAGAGCTAAGAGAAGAGATTCTCCAAGAAGCTCACAGTACGAGGTACTCAGTACATCCCGGTAGCACGAAAATGTATCAGGATTTACGGCCATACTTTTGGTGGCCGAATATGAAGAGGGAAGTAGCAGAGTGTGTCAGCAGATGTCTGACATGCCAACAAGTTAAAGCAGAACACCAGCTACCGAGTGGACTGCTACAACCACTAGAGATTCCGGAGTGGAAGTGGGAGCACATCACCATGGACTTTGCGGTGGGCTTGCCACCAACACAAAAGGGTCTAGACGCGATTTGGGTAATTGTAAATCGTCTGACCAAGTCTGCTCATTTTCTACCGATCAAGATCAGGTACAATCTGGAGCAGTTAGCAAAGCTGTATGTGAAAGAAATTATATCACGACATGGAGTGTCGGTGTCTATTATGTCCGACAGAGATTCGCGCTTTACGTCAAATTTCTGGAGAAGTTTACAGGACAGAATGTAAACGCAGTTGAGATTGAGTACAGCGTATCATCCTCAAACTGATGGCCAGAGCGAGCGAACGATTCAGACTTTGGAGGATATGCTTCGAGCTATTGTGATGGACTTAAAGGGCAGTTGGGATGATCAGTTGCCACTGGTAGAGTTCGCTTACAACAATAGTTATCACGCTAGTATCGGTATGCCACCGTACGAAGCACTATATGGGAGAAGGTGTTGAACACCATTATGTTGGGACGAGGTAGGTGAGCGGAGACTGCTGAGACCTGAAATGGTGCAGCAGACCGCAGATACGGTGAAGCTGATCAGGAATCGGCTGGTAGCAGCCCAAGACTGTCAGAAGAAGTACGCCGATTTTCATCGTAACGAGCGGGACTTCGAAATGAGAAGTTTTGTATTCTTGAAGGTATCTCCCTGGAAAGGGGAGATTTGTTTTGGTAAGAAGGGCAAGTTAAGCCCTAGGTTCATAGGACCGTTCGAGATTTTGAAGCGAGTCGGTGAAGTGGCGCACGAGGTAGCATTACCTCCTGAACTTGAGCACATTCACAATATGTTCTATGTGTCAGTGTTACGACCATACAAACCAGACTACAAGCACGTTATATCCTATGAACCACTTCAAGTCGAGAAGGACTTATCGTACGAAGAGATACTTGTCCAAATACTCGATAAGAAGGAACAAAAACTAAGGAATAAGATCATTCATTCCATTAAAGTACTTTGGAGGAACCACGCAGTTGAAGAAGCTACGTGGGAACTAGAGGAAAAGATGAGGGTGAGCTACCCGCATCTTTTTGAGTAACCTTATGTTGTAATTTCGGGGACAGAATTTTTATAAGGGGGGAGGATGTAATGACCGTGAATTTTTAACCTCCATTATTAATTAAATATAGATTTAATTTTTTTATGAGTTAGTTACGTATGATTATTTAAAATCTTGTGTATTAAATTGGTTATGTGATTATATGATTTTCGCGTAACTGTTAGGATTAATTAAGGGGAGTCACTAATGGTTTAATTAAATTAGTGAACTAACCCTACGGTTTTAATATCAAGAGAGTTGATAAAGTTATCTATTATTTAAATATTCGATTTACTTGAATATAGTGGAGCAATTTAATTTGCATTAATTGGTTAATATAATAAATGTGAACAATATTAATATTAATATTTAATAGTCTAATTGGTAATTTAATATTAACAGACTAAATTAGTTATTTCATGTATTACTTCAATCTTTTGCGTATTTATGAATGGGATAATTAATGTATACTAAATATACATTTGGATTTATATTGGATGGTTTATTTAATTAACTAATAGCATTAAGTTGGGACACCAATTATGGGATATATCCCATTTAAATCATCAGTCGTGGTCTAGGATGAGAGAGAGCAGAAATTTAAATTAGGGCTAGTGAACAGTGGAGTCACCTCCCTCAAATTCTTCAGCCGTGTGTAGCCTTCATGCCTAGCCTAGCTTGCTTGTTTCAGTTGATGATCATAATGAAGGAGGGTGTGGGTTGATGGGAGAATACTCAGTTTTCCACCAAACCTCCATTGTCCAGCAGCTTCTTTCCTTTCACGTTGGTTCATCAAATTGGACCAAAGCATTGCCCAATTAATGGAGTTTCTATAAATTGGAACCTTTGCCTTCACAATTCCAGTTGCTAACATCTGAAAGTTTATATAGAGAGTGAGTATTGTTGTGAGGTGTTAGTATTCTACATTTAAGCATTTAAAGATCATCAATTTAGCTTCATCAGAGGTAAAAGTTCACCACTGTGTTCTTAATTTCTTAGTTTGTTAAATTCTATGAAATCCTTGATTCTTGCTAATTAGCTTGTTAATTAGTGTAAATGATATTATATGGGTTTGTATGCATGTTTGGGACCAATGTGGTTACTCTGAATTGAGTTTAGAAAGGTTAGGCCATGAAAATTTTCGTGTTCTGCAGAAGTAGAGCCGAACTTGAACCAGTGCAGGAGTGGCGCAGCCGCGCCACTCCTAAGGCTAAAAACCGCGCAGGCTGCCAGTTCTTGTTGCTGTGTTATGATGCTTTGAGCATGTTAGCTTATTCCATTGATGCATGAAAATAGGGTTGCCATGTTATCTAGTGGCCCTATGAATGCCATGACTTGCGCATGTTGTTCTAGCATATATTTTCTAAAGGAAACTTAAGAACTTTAGAATGAACTTGTCAAATCCATGTCTTGTATATCTGACCATTTGAGTATATGTACATAGCTTATATATGTGTTCAAATGCATATGAGTTATGATTTTCAAGTTGTCTTGCATGAGCTATGTTGCGTGAGTTGTCTTAGTATGATTTTCAAGGGAAAATCTAGAGTTTAAAGACAAGTATCGCCAAATATTGTGGGAGTTGTCTTCTGACCATACAAGCATGCATAATAGGACTCATTATGCCTCTAGACGTGATTGACATGAGCACTATTTAACTAAGCATAATTTTGACATGTGCAAGTATGTTTATGGCATGAGATTCCATGTGGAAGCTATGTATTTAACATGTAAGTGTGTTATTACACCCGAGAATGCATATCAAGTATTGTTTAGTCTCACTATGTGGTATTATGACCATAATAGTTGATTACTTGTGAGATGGACTTGTTTGGCCTAAAGTGTAGGAATTTCCGGCATAAAACCTTATGACTTTGAAATGGATTTAGAATGAACATGCTAGGTTCCAAACTTAAGTTAATAACATTATGAGCATGTGTATTTGAGTTATATCAGTAACCTTTATGCTAAGGATAAACTAGGTTCCTGCTGAATGACATTTCATTCTTGGACAGTCCAGAGAGTGGCGCGGCAAATACTAGCGCAGTCGCGCAGGTCGCCAGTTTTGCCCAGTTGTTTTAATTGTGAACAGAGTCTTGCAGTATGTATGTATGTATGTATATCTTAAGCTGTATTACATGATTTAACTGGTATGTTATACGTTCAAGCTTACGTTGATGCTTAGAATCGAGGTGTTCTAGATTTGCAATTCATTTAGCTAGTATTGCGAAATAATGAATAGGGACTTAGTAATAATGGTTCCATCTACGTGACTATGTGTTAGGATTACTTGGTGTTTAAGAGTAAACTCATTCTAGTTATACGGTACTAATTGGGAGACCGGCTTGTTAATGTTAGGTCGTCTCAACGCAATTTAATTTAAAGCTAGATTATTGTAACTGAGCAAACAGGCAAGTTCTCTACCCCGAAACCTTACGTTGTTGCAAGTTCCTTTTTACCAAAATTTTAATTGTGCGAGTTTTCCCCGAACGCATTCTTGTATTATTCATTGCAAGATATCATTTAAGCTTGAACCTTTAATTCCTCAAGTATGCTCTAAGTGGTTTAATTACTTAACAATTATTCCACATCATTGTTATTGACACTCGCGCATTGTGCAATTGTTTTCGTGTCGATATTGTCTGGCACTTTATTAAAGTGCTAACATGGATGAACTGCCATAGTTAAGTCTTAACCATTGTCCGGCTAGACATATGTGGTAATAGATTTTAAAAGCTATCCAAACCGATTGATGGTGTGGAAATCTTGGACTTTATGAACACCCCTTCAATATAGGGGAGTATTTCACGTATCGGATATAAGATACAAATAGCAGAATTAAATGGTATGCATATACATAGGGTACGCGAGGCTGATCCCCTCAAGTACTTATTCTGTAGCCAGTAACCAAAGGGTCAATTAGCTATTGACTCCCTTGGACGTTTATTGTTCAAAGTCTACTTGACTATCATTCATTCTAAAAGCAATTATCATTCTTGCTTCCGATATTCATATTGTTGATTTTTTTTTTATATTTCGTTCATCATGATATATCCTTTATTGTTGTAATTAAACTTGTTGGGCAAACTAGTTGCTCACCCTTGCTATATCATGAACCTTATTGCAGTTAAGCTCGAGACTTCAGGCAAAGACAAGGGCAAGAAAAAGTTGAAGTGCTAGACTTCAAGTAGCTGACTTTAGTTTATGCCTAGTTTAATTTACTATTAATGTAATTTGAACCCTGATTAATATTTAGGGTATGGCTTATGTATTTAAGGTTATCGAATCTTGGGACTAGTAACACCTTTTGAATGAACAAAATATGTTTATTATATTCCGCATTTTGTTATAGTATGTTGTTTGGAGGTGGATTTTTGTATTGGATCGTGATGACCAAATCCGAGTATTTGGGACCCGAATTTGGGGGCGTCACACTTCACAATTCCTTTCAGGTAATAAGAATGTAGTTGGGTCTAGCGACAAAAACAGGAGGATAGAGTGATGGTCCAAGTTAGTAGCTGTAATAATCCTCATCATATTAAAAAATAGTGTGACAATAATTATATTGAGGATTTAATTTGGGTATGAATACTACTGTCGTACCATATACGACACGATAATTATACGGTGAACTTAAAATATGTATATTGTCGTATTTTGCACGACATTATAATAGTTGTAAATAGAAAATTTTGTGTTTGTGGTATGTATCTTGGCGACTCAAACTGGATGGTATAGACCTGAATTTGGGGCATCATAAGCTTGATGAGCTCAAAGTTATAAAAATTGTTAAACGAGTCAAGTTGAGTTGAGTTCATATTCGAGTTTAGATGTGGTGTTCGAGGTCGACTCGTTTAATAAACGAATTGTCCGCAAGCTTTGCTTAATCGAGTTGAGTTGAGCTGAGCTTGAATTTTTAGTTATTATAAGTACATAATAAAAATATTAAAATTTCAATAAATATTATTAAGGGAGGCAAGTCGAGCTCGAGTAAAACAAGGCACAACTCAAGGTCGACTTAATTACATTCATGAACAAAAAAACTTGTTCAAACTCGACTTGTTAAACAAATTTGAATCGAGCTTAGTCGAGTTGAGCTTTATTTGTGAAGAGAACGATTTGTTTACACTTTTAAGAGTAAATTAGTTTTATACTCCATTATGTGAATATTGTATATGACTTTAAGAATCTCTAAATGAATAATTTGTTTTAGGAATTGTTATTTCAATAAGCAAAAGTGATAATTTCATAATATTTCTCTCACATGAATAGTAAATGAGACTCACACTCATATGAAAGAGAATTTGTAAAAATATTAAACTTATGAGAATATCAACTCTCTTTATTATTATTATTTATTTGTTTCAATTTCAGGTATCTTTCAAGGAAGGGAGATTTTTTTTTAACATTTTAGGAGAAAATTACAAGTACCAGTAAAATCACGAAAACATGCAAACAAAATAATGCAACAATTTCACATCAGCTATTTTACAAAAATAAAATTACATTTACTTTATTTTTTTTGAGAACCTATTCTAGGACTTAGGAGTTGAGGGGAACCAAGAAAAATGAGTCTGAGAGACCTGAGGGGTACCTAGAGGAAACTTGCCTCTTTTATATAGCGCTTTGCTTAATTTTGAATTTTTTTGAACTTCTGCTAAGCAACAAAGTCAAACATATAATTTTACGCATTAAAAGAAAAGTCTGCGATTGTCCGCTAAATTCACGTAATCTTTAACTTTATCTTCTCCTCCTTACTTCTTATATATATTCCAATTATCTAACTTAAGTATAAAAAATAAAAATTTGTCCAATAAAAATTTATAAAGTATATAATTCAAAATATTATATAATATATATTTTGACTGTCAAAAATATTTAGGCAGAGTTCATAACTTTTTTTAAAAAAAATTTAATGTACTTACATGAAATTTATTGTGAGTAAAATAGAAAATTATTATACTCTCTCTTTTATTTATTTTTCTATATTATGTAAAAAATATATTTAAAATATTTCTTATGAGACGAAGAGAGTAACAAATGTAGAATACAGGGTGAGTGAATTAGTGAATGACCTTCGGTTAGAGAATTACTCCCTTCGTCTCTAAAAAGTTGACTTTTTGTGAATTTTTTTTAGTTAAATTAACTATTTTTAGAATCAAAAGTTATATTATTTCTTTCTAAATATAAATGGTTATAATCATAAAAAAAAGTTTGAATAAATAAGTAATATACTTAGTTCTTAATTTTAAAAATAGCTAATATGATTGTCGACGCCGGGAGGGATCGCCTCGTTTAAGACTGTTTGTCCTTTCCGATTTTAGCCTTCTCATTAGATAATTTTCGGAAAAGGTCGGCATGAATGTCGACGGGGTTTTGAAATATCGTTTTTTATGATGAGCCAATTAATCAGAGTCGCCAGTTGGTATATTTGAAATGGATGTACCAACTCATCCGAGTTTCGTTCTTTCGTAAATCGCTGGCTCATATGTGACTCCGAATTATTTGGTCTGCGAACCGAGATTCATAGAGTTCGGGGGCTTGCTTAAGCGAGGGGAATGTGTTAGGCACCCCCCGACTTCCGTGAAACACGGTTACCGCAATCTTGATGATTTTCCTATCCTTTAATTCATAAAATGTGTATGTGTGTGCGTGTGTGTGTCTATGTGAATATTGAGGTGAGTTTGTATGAAAGAATCATTTGGGGTTTTTTAGGGAAAGTCGTGTTTTGAGAGTGCTTTAAAATGTCCTTCGATTTATACGAGAAAGCTTTATTCTTTATTTAGAAAGGTTTGATTTTGATTGTCAAAACTGTAAGGTTTTCAATTGGGTGTTGTTTTGGCAAAGCAAGAGTTTTTAAACCTTCGTCAAAATAGGAATCGAGACCTATACGTTGTTTTCGTAAAACGAGCGGGCAATTTCTAGAATCTCTTTAACCCTATGCACAATGGTTTAATAGAACCACCTTTTACTTTCATAAAACCATTTCTTGTGACATTTGAACACGATCTTTCTTTTGCCTTCTCGTTAAAAGGAATCGACATTCATTAGCACTCCCGATTTTTTAGCCTCGTGATTCTAATAACCTAATTTGATTGATTTTATAGAAATCTTATCGTTTAGCTTTGAAATCAATTTCGTTGTCATAAATCAAATCAAGCATTAAAATGCGTTGGGGGCTATTCATGGGCATGTGAGCCATCAAAATAACCCCAAACGCCCACAAATGTGACGCCCCCAAATCCGAGTTCTTTGAACCCCAGATTCAGTGCTCACGATCCAACTTAACAACATTCTAACTACCCAATAAAATGCGGAATATAATTATTGGTAACAACTTACAATCATCCCAGGTTTTCTAACCTTGATACCCTGTAATAATAACACAAAAGAGTTTACAACATAAGCAAACTAAATAAACTAAACATAAGTCAAACACGGACTTTGTCTTCTTCCTTTATCATCCTTGGCATCTTGTACGAGCACGGACTTATCTGAAAATGGTTCATGATATAGCAAGGGTGAGCACTAATTGCCCAGCAAGTTAAAATAACCAATGAAGATATATCATGAATGAAAAGAATATAATTCTTTAAATTTTCACAATGTACAATACTTGTGAAGGCTTATCCAACAGTAATTCGGAAGGATTAGCTGTAAAGCTGATAACTCTAAGTCACAATACTCAAGAACACACTATACAGAAGAACGCTTCAAGAAATGATATTCAAGACACACAAGGTGAAGAATATTTACGGTTGAGTTGGTCGTTATAGACCGTGAGTATTCGTTTCGAATATCAAAGATATCCATAGGCCATAGACCATGCTGTCCGTTTCGAATATCAAAGATATCCATAGATAGATGGGTACTCAAGGTGATCAGCCCCTCGTATAGATATAATGTGCACAAAATAACCACCTGTTGTTCGTTTCGAGTATATATCATACCCTGTATGTCGTTCCGAGTATACATTATACCCTGTATTTCGTTTCGAGTACTTCATACCCATAATAAATATTGCCCTACTATGAGGGTTGCTGCTAACTTTGGATTTCCGCAACACAACAATATGGTTTGGACTAGCTTCAACAATAATCATGTCAAGAATTTCAAACATGTAACTGTCTAGCCGAACAATTGGCATAGACTACTACTATATCTCAATTAGATGTCTAGCCGAACAATTGGCCTAGACGCTATCTCAATTAAATGTCTAGTCGAATAATTGGCTTAGACGCTATCTCAATTAAATGTCTAGCCGAACAATTGGCTTAGACGTTATCTCAATTAAATGTCTAGCCGAACAATTGGCTTAGACGTTATCTCAATTAAATGTCTAGCCGAACAATTGGCTTAGACGTTATCCCAATTAAATTGTTCGTATTAAGAACATGACTTGAAAATGCACACTCGTGTGAATAACAATAATTAATATGATATAGAATAATGTACAATAATTATTCCAACTTACGCAATATAACAAATGGCACTCAATAACTAGCACAATGAAACAATTCAACATAAGTTACTTGCTCAACTAACTTGAGTAAGTATGTGAATTTGCAATAACAATACAACCTGCTCGAATATAAATTGAGTAGGGATAGAAACTTGCACAAAATAAAGTACAAGGTCAGGAAACTTGCAATAAAGTAAAGTTTCGGGATAGAGAACTTGCCTATCTGCTCAGCTACAAATAATACTGGCTTTAATTAACTTGGTTGGGAAGACCTATCATTAATAGAGTCGGCCTATCCATTAGTACTGAGTACAATTATACGATGCGCGTACTAATGAAATTCAGCTAACACATAAGTAGACCACATAATACACAACGAGTTGCTGTTGCTGACCCTTACTAATATACCATGGAACCTTAAGTTCATAATTTATTAACACTAAGTGTTATGCACATAATAAACCGGTGAACCATTTATAATTTGTTCAATATATGATTAATTAGCTTAACTCATTTAATTACCATTTAATATTACTTAAATAGTAATTTAGGTAACTATCCTGAGTTATTATTTAATTATAAATAAACACTAGTTATGGTTACTTATTAATTATCAACTAAATAGCAAGTAATTAAATTCACGATCTAACACTAGGAAATAATTATTATTTACCATTAAATAATAATTAAGTAATACCCTTATTTATTATTTAAAAGTTAAATAATAAACAGTTAATTAGACTTTATTCCTATTCTTATTTTATCCAAAAATAATACTTAATATTAAACCAAGTAAGTAAATAAATTGTTGTCCCTATTTATCATTTAATAGTTGAAATAATAAATAACTAAATAAACTTTATTATAAAAACAGTTTGTCTATCAATTAGTACAGTCTGTAGACGCACGTCTATGCGATCACAAAGGAACTCATTTATCACCGATGTAAATCCCATAATGCACATAACACAACATACTATCATTAACCCTAATTGAACTAGGTTAATAATAGATTAATTTAGGAATAATAAACACATCATAATTAAATAACTCACTCCCTTTTTAATTAACAAAAATCAATTAACTTTAGTTATTATCTATAAAATAACCAATTAGGTTTACTTATTATTTAATTAATAAATAAACCATTAAATAATCAATTTTTTTTAATCGTAATTGTCGTTAATTATTATTTAAAATTAAATAATAATTAATTATTTATAAAAATAATAGTTAGTTGTTTATAAAAATAATAATTAGTTGAGTTTATTTATTATTTAAAGTTATTCCAATAATAAATAATTAAACAAAAATTATTACACATCATTAGTTATTATTCAATAACAAATAATAACTAATTAAGTTCATTTATTATTTAGTTAAACAAATAATAAATAATTACTTTAATAATCTCATTTATACTAAATTATTATTTAACAGTAATTAAATAATACTTTATTAATTATAATATTTAGAAAATATAATTTTAAAGGCTCAGATATTAATTTTGCATGTTTACTATTTTTATGGAAATTAATAATCAATTTTACAACATTTAAATTAATTAAAATTAAACCAGATGGCAAAACTGTAATTAGAACGAAAGTAAATCTTCAGATCCCATGCAGCAGCTTCAGATTGCTATTTTAGCATACAGGAGAGTATATTTTTCTTTATCCGAAAGCTAATCTTCTAAAATTCATAACTTGCCCAATACAAGTTCGATTTGGTCCATTCAACTTCCTAAATTCTTATAATTTTATGCTTTACAATATTACACTAACAAAAATATTTTTTAAAATATCTCGAAAATATTTTTGTTTTAAAATCATATCTGACTTTGGTAAATCTTGTGTGCCTTCGTCCGAAGATCATAACTACGCCGATACACACTCAAATCAGTCCGTTTCAGACTCTATGGACTCCTTAGATATGGGGCTACAACATATTAAAAATGTAGAGCTACCCGGTATCATTAACGAGTCCAAAACTTACGCCGCAAAACCCGAAAAATTCTGTTTTGATATTTCAAGCATGATTTATTCAAACCTTCACCAAAACTTTGATTCAAAATATTTTCATGTCGTTCCAACTGGGTTATCTTCGTAACTCATGGACGTACAATAACACAACAACAAACAGATAAACACACACAAAATCAAAGCTATTCAGTCCACTAAAATGTCCGAACGTCATTTATTTTCATGTTCTTCCTCTTTCATGCATGGGGTACGGGTCTTCTCCATATTGGTTTCATTTTAATGCTTTTAATAGCTTACAGAGCATCTTAGTAACGATATAAGCCAACCCCAAGCAACAAGAACAACCCAAAAGGATAGCATACAAACCACCGTGCATGGAAGCTTAAAAGAAAAACAAGAACACAGGACTTAGTTTAAACCAAAAAGGAAATCATTTAAGTTAAAGATTTACCTTTGCAAATCCTCTCTAGATGATATAGAAACTTTGCTAAGCTAGCTAGGGTCTCCTTCTTCCTTCTTCTCCTTCGGTATGCTCCCTCTCTCTCTAGAACTTTCTCTCTATTCCGGAAGAAAATAAGTTCAGCAGCTTGGTACGTGAATGGGAAGTCTCTATTTATAAAGAAACTATAATCAAATCGCTGGTTAATGCCCCACGCGTAGAACAATTACACAAGGTTAATACACGTTGGTTAACCAATTGGATGGTCAAGTCAGGCTACAGGTAATTATTACAGCTCTGTAGATACGCAACCTGGGAATAGGTCCTGAACTAGCTCGGCGCACGGCTGGAACTCGGGGACTTGGGAGTATCCATTGATTTTCTTCCTTACCCGGTCACCCCCATGTGTTTGCGTCGGAACTGAGCTAATCCCCTTTAATCACCTAATTGAGCTGGCAACATACCCGAACTCCTCCTTGGCAGACTAAAGAATAAATCCCCCAGTCCTTTTGCTTGGCCCATCCGAAGAAATAGAAAAGGGTTTCAAAGACCTTCTGCTGGTTCATCCGAAAATAAAAAGGAGAATGGGTCCAAATAATAATGTTGGTCTAGTTGAAAGAAATTCCATCAATTACCCCTTAATTTAAAAAAACTAAGTTGACATAAGTAATTTTTTATAAATCTTCCCTTCACAATTAATCACCCTTGATAGATTACTAACTTGGGTTTAATAATAAAGTTATAATTTTTGTATTATAATGAAATAATTAGTTTAATTATCTAACCATTTAAATTAAATAACTCGTTTATCATCAATTATGGAAATAAATCCGTTTACTCAAAAATACTTCTTTCATGAAATTATTTATTCCACTTAAACGTGTTATATCCAAATAAATTGAATATTTAATTAAACTCGTCATCTCAACTATTTATTGATATCAACATTTATCGATAATACTACCAAGCTCATGTTGGTTTCCAAAAAAATTTTAGATGCAAAAAAAAAATAAGTCATTAGAAATTAAATTCATTATTTAATTAATAATGAACCTTGAAAATTTCAGATCATTACAACAAACATATATTTTCACTATTACGGGGCCTTAAACACGATTCTCGCCTTGGCGTCGTTTTAAGGCCCGACGGTTACACACTTTCAATGAAAACTACATCGCTCCTACAAACTACATCAAAAGACATCCATCATCGAATTTGGACCACGGGGTCGCGTTCCTAGGCTCACATCCAAAATGTCCAAACAAACACAATATCAAAAAATGATAATCTAAACCAACTAGGCACAATAAATCATCATAACAAGCTAAATTAAATCGCTAAATGGACATCCTCGGGTTATTAGGAAGCATTTCGTTTCGTGGGAACCTTCACTAATGGTCCCTAATCCATGTATCCACAACAATATACAAGAAAAACTACATTTCACATAACCCAATTGACAAGAAGATTGACAAAATGATATACAAGAATTGCTATATAAATGGTCTTTTCACCTTGCAAATAATCCTCACGATGTATATGAATTTGTATATTGAATAGAGTAGAAGGTATAGGATATATAATCTTACACAAAATATATAATTCCTCACTTTTTTCCTCTCTTTTCTCTCTATTTTCTTGCAATTTCTTCCTATTTCTTCCTCTTTTCCCGAGCTGCTGCTGCCTCCTATTTTTCTTCTTCCGAACCTCCTGTATGCTGAGTGAGGGATGAGCTAAAATAGGCTGGCCAGAGCCAGCCGCGGATGGATCTGCGGCTGGCCGCCACCCCTCCACTCAGCTAATTTTCGGTTTCCGTGTTTCGAGTTCCGTGTTTTCAAAAGGCGCACTCATTGGCCGCAGATCAATCTGCGGCTGGTCGGTTTGACTTTCTCAATTTTCGTGCCATGCCTTGATTCTCGTGTCATGACGTTGGTTTTCGCCGACAGGTTTGTATTTTGCAGTCCGGAAATTACTGGGAGACGTGCCACATCATTCGAGAATGCTCATTTCGGACGGTCTTGTTGTCATGTTGGTTTTGATTTGCAAATCGTCGCGGTGGCATCGAGTGTTCGTACCTGCGCCCATCCTTCGCTCTCGTAGGCCGGCTGAATGGACGAATTTGCCCTCCTGTCAGGGTTAGTATACGAAGCGCAAAATTTGGGTGTCTACAGCTGCCCCTCTTTATCATGTTTATGAAATGTTAAATGAAATGAACAGGATAAAGAAATAGACACCCGATGCATGAATGACAGTGCATAAGAATGACAGTACATACACGATGCAACACATGTAGCTTATGATGCAACACAAGATGTAATGCATGCAAAACATTCGTAAAAGTGTCAATGCCTCAATCCCTGACCGCATCGTTAGTCGTCGGGTTCAGTTTTCCAATCTATCGTCTCGTCTGCGCCGGGTCTCGTATCCGATCGCCAGTATCGTGATCACCGGGTCTCGTATCCGGTTGATCGTCTCGCCTGCACCGGGTCTCGTATCCGGTTGCTCGCCTCGTGATTGTCGAGTCTTGTATCCGGTTGATCGTCTTGTCGGGGACGGGTCTCGTATCCGGTCACCCATCTCGTAATCGCCGGGTCTCGTATCCGGTCGATTGTCTTGTCGGGGCTGGGTCTCGTATCCGGTCACCCGTCTCGTAATCGCCGGGTATCGTCTCCAGTCGACTGTCATGTGAGTGTCGGGTCTCGTATCCGGTCGCTCGTCTCGTAATCGCCGGGTCTCGTCTCCGGTCGACTGTCCTGTGAGTGTCGGGTCTCGTATCCGGTCGCTCGTCTCGTAATCGTCGGGTCTCGTCTCCGGTCGACTGTCCTGTGAGTGTCGGGTCTCGTATCCGGTCGCTCGGTCGTAATCGCCGGGTCTCGTCTCCGGTCGATTGTCCTGTGAGTGCTGGGTCTCGTATCCGATCGCTCAGTCGTAACCGCCAGGGCTCGTCTCCGGTCGATTATCCTGTGAGTATCGGGTCTCGTATCCGGTCGCTCGGTCGAATTGAGAAGTCGTGTTCGACACCCGATTCATCAAAATCTCGTATTTTATCACCAAATTACGAGTTGAACGGGTTTTAGAATCGATTAAGCTTGCAATGGACAAGGGGGGAGCACTGGGCCCAGCCGCAGATGGATCTGCGGCCAGCCGCAGATTGATCTGCGGCCATGATCGGGGCTTTAAGCGGCCAGCCGCTTCCCAGATCTGTCACTTTCATTCGTACCCCACGTGATTTTCACACCTTTGCACGTCCCTTTTCCCGAGTTTTCCAATATTTTTGCAAAAATTGCTCCGGTTAGATTGATCTACGCGCTACAGGTAACACTTTGACCGATTGTTTTCCAATTTCGTCAATGTTTTGCCATACATTTGCTATTTTGCATGTTTAGAGATATAAATGTATGCTTTGAAATGCTATGCCAGGTATTATTGCGTGTATATGCTATGTATCAACTGCGTGAGTCATATTTTTATGATCATGATGCGGTCCCACATATCTGTTGTTTGTTTTTGAAAGAAAATCATGCATTTTGGTCTTTTTCATGTTGCAATTATCCATATAAATGCAATTTTGATCTGTTGTGGCTTGGATTAAATTGAAAACATGCTTGGCTATGCATGGGATGCCCATTTTATAGACGAAACTCTGCCGATTTTTTTTTTCACATAGTAAACATGCATCATGCTGCATTAATTCTATGATGATGATAGGAAATTGGAATGTTTGTGACATAATTCAAAATAGAATTTACCTTCCTTTTCGCCTGTTCTATTCCAGCTATGGATCCTGACACTCCTAGTGGCTCCACTGCGTCTCGGACCTCGGGCGTTCGCCGCCGTAGGGTTGTACTCATTCCTGCTTTGCCTCGGACCCGTCAGGCTCGCCGACTGGCGGAAGCTGTCATCCGGCCCGATCACCCTGATGTTGAGGAGGCTGCTCTTCCGGACGTTACGGTAGAGGGGCCGTCCTCCAGCACACCGGCTCCATCTCCTCATCACACCTTATCTGGCGCCTCTGTGCAGATACCCGATCTGTTGGGTCGGGATCTCAGTCGTCACCCCTCCGCATCTCTTGTAGCTAATGAGGTATGCTTAAAGTACTCCTCTGAACTTATTCCCAAATTATGTTTAGATCTGGACTGATCCATTCATTTTTTGTCACAGGTGCCCGAGTTCACTCAGCCGAGGGGTAACTGGTTCAACATCTACTCCCTCTACACCGCTTTGCACAGCGATTACCGCGCGGTGGTGGATTCCTGGGGTTTTCGTCATTTCTTCACCATCATTCCCCGCCAGTGCCCCTGGGGTTATATGCGGGCTCTGTTTGAGCGGTGGTTCCACCAGACCCAGTCCCTTCATCTTTTGGACTGTGAGGTCGTGCTGACTCCCTGGGATTGGAGGTACATCACGGGTATTGAGTTCACCGGATCCCGTGTCCCTCTGGATTTGGATATTACTCCCGCGGAGGTCCGAGCTTTACTGGGTTTCGCTGCCGATGACCGGGTCTTCAAGGCCCGCAGCATTCGGTCCGGAGCTTTGGCTGTTGATGCTGTTGGGGGCATATACGCGACGCCTTTCCCTGCAGATCGGGCCACTCGGGACATTCTGCTCCGGCGCCTGTTCCTGACCATTATGAGGGGTTGTTTCCTAGGGAACAACTCCTCTACCATTCATTTCAGCGTCGTCGGGGCTGTCAGGAATGTGGACCGGATCGGCGACTATGATTGGGGGTCCTTCACCTTTGCTTATTTCCTCCACGGTCTTCGCCTTCGCTCTGAGGGACAGACAGATGCTTGGCTCGGATTTTACCACTTCTTGCTAATGAGCCTTCTCTTCCCCTTTTCTTACTGTACTTCCCATCATTTCATTTCTCTTTTCTACATTTGTCGGTTACTCATGCCTTTCCTTGTTTCTGTTCACAGTTCTGGGCCTACGAGCGTCTTCCATGCCTGAGGCCTGTCACTACCCTCGGTCTGGATACCTATCCCCGGGGTCGGCGATGGCATCACAGCACCCTGGAGGAGGTTCCGATGTCTGGCAGCTTTGCCCATTGCCGCATCCAGCTGGAGCTGATCACCGCTGCAGAGGTCGTCTAGACGCCTTATCTTTCTGAGCATCTGGCTGTGGGGTTCACAGATGGGTATCCTTCCGGCCCGGAGTTCGCACTTTCCACCCGCCGCCTTACTTTGCAGAGTGTCGGGGGCTGGGTGATGTATCTGGGGGAGCGCGCATTCAGATGCATTACTGGAGAGATCCGCATCCCGCACTCCCTTCCCTTCACTACCTCCTGGTCATTGGATTCTCAGCCTTCGGAGATTATGCTCGCGGGGGAGGATGGCCAGACACTATCTTCGGGTCCCAGTACGAGCGAGGCCTTTCGCATTTGGTGGGTGCCCCGCACTATCGGTCCTCAGACCCGGGCCACATTCTTCCTCGGAGATATGGTCCCCGGCTCGGTGATGATGACTGATTGGGCCGCCTGTGTTCGGAGTCCCACTCATGCTGAGCAGATTGACACTCTGACCCGCCAGGTGGAGCAGCTATCGTTGTATCTTCAGGTGCTAGGTCGTACCCTAGAGGATGCCTATGCATATGATCCTGATAGTATGGGTTTTGACACAGGCCCGAGCTCGTCTGAGGCCCCAGCGCAGCCATACATCCCCGACATGAACTTTGGGCCTCCGACTTCGACGACTCCAGGGGATCAGTTTGAGGATCCGGCCTTCTTAGATGACCTCACCTTTGACTAGATCAGGCTAGGATAGGGCCTTTTGTACCTGAACTTGTTAGATTTATTATTTTTTTATTTCATGCACTATGTATTGAACTCTTTTATTCATTTATGCACAGTTTTTATCATTATGACCGTTCAATTGCTTTATTATTAACTGTATGATGCATGCTTTTACGGATAGAGAATGACCCCTACACAGTCTTTTTAATACTATTTTTCACAGATGTCGTCACCAGATGCCGTGGTACGTTTGGATCCCCTTCCTCCCACAGGGTTGGTCGGCAGTCTTCTCCGCTGGTTGGACAGTTTGTCGCCGGGCGACAGGGCTATTGCAGATGGTCTTCTCGGACATTTTCGATCCTTATTATCCTTTCAGGTGCCAGCAGGCTTTGTAGATGGTATTCTAGGTCACTGGGCCCCTGCCCGTCAGGTGTTCAGGTTAGGGACAGTGGAGATGACCCCTACTCTCGAGGAGTATGCCCGCTTTACTGGCCTGCCCTTGGACGGTCCTTGCGCCAGGGTCACAGTTGGTCCCATGCATCGTCAGTTCTTGACTTTCACTGGGTTGCGGAGGACAGCTCTGCTATCGGTGATCACATCAGACCATCTGGTTCCCCTTCATTTCTTGATTGACCGATTCGGCTCACCTGACAGTTTTCGTCTATTCTCTGGTGACTTTTCCGCATCTGAGGAGTGTTGGGGCGCTTTGAGAGTAGACGTTTTGATGGCCTGTGTCATCTCAGTTTTGTATCTGCCCGCCGGACCCGATCTGTTGGATATGCTAGTCACTGTGGCTGTTAGAGCCCTTCAGGAGGATCACACCATCATTCCCATGATACTGGCAGACACCTATATGTCCGCCTCCTATTGTCAGTCTTTCCGAGGCAGAGTATTCAGAGGGAGCTCGACTTTGTTGTATGTGTGGTTCATGAGTCATCTCAGTCCCATCAGCCATTTCCGTCGCCAACGGTTTTGCTTCAGTTATGACATAGCCACGCAGTTTTCGTTTCGTCCCGTGAGCTGTACTGATGCGGCTTCCTGGGTAGAATTCTTGTCGGTTATTGAGGATCCTTTTCATCTCCTGATCTACTCGGGTTATTGCTCCTTTATGAGCTTCTTGACTCACGTGCCCGACCTGGATTTCATCCCTATTGCTGGCTTGAGAGGCGTGACGACTTATCATCCCTTGGCGGTTATAGGGCAGTTTGATCAGACACAGGATTTTCACCCTTTCACGGGCGCAGCCGCTTACCGATTCTTTATATCATCCCAGACAGAGAGAGATCTACTGCGGGTATATGATCTTTGGTCTCGCAGGATCCTTGCCGAGTATAGTGACGGTTGCCTCATCCAAACATTCGCTTATGTGCAATGGTTGCGCAGAGATTCGGATACGGTTGGTTTGAGTCAGACTGGGGCTTTTGATGACTCTGGAGTGACCTTCCCAGGTGATACCACAAATCATTCCCTCTCAGCTGATTCTGCCCTTAGCCGGGTTACTGAGGATACCCAACTCCGCCTGGCCTTGATTACTACTGAGGCTGAGAGGGATGTCGCTCTTGTTGAGAGAGATGATGCCATTTTGGCTAGAGACGCTGCCCTTGCTGACAGAGACGCCATTGTATTCCAGACCAGGGCAGTTATAGATGCTCATTCTGAGACTGTCAGCTGAGCCACTGCTTTATTGGATCGCATTGATATGATGGGGCAGCAGATTGTAGGGGATGCCGATGCTTCAGATCTATCCGCCACTTTATCCATCCTGCTTCAGCTAGTTTCAGATTTGTAGATTATTTTATTTCCTGCATAGACTATGTCAGTTTCATCGGTTATCAAAAGAGAAATCTTGTAATAAAATGACTTATATATACAGACATGCATTTAAATTTAGTCATTTTTCCTTTTTGTCGTATCGTTGTCTTTCATTGGATCCTCATTTTATCCAGTTGACCATGATTTTGACATTTCGCTTTCTTTCTCTTCTCAAGTCTTGATGGAGATCTGACAGATATTGTCGCACCCCTGTCGATTTCATCGGATTGAGTCTTAGATTTTGGCTAACTGTTTGGTTGTGCTAGGTTTATGTTACTTGGGATGAATCTGATTAGGGCTGGTATCGGGAAGGTTTCGAGGATGTAGGAAGGCTTTTTCTGGCTGTTGGGAATTGGTTTTGGTTAGAGAAAGGATTATTATATTTTTTTTTTAAGGAATCGGACCATGCCATGATGGCTGCCTACGTACCCCCACAAGTTGGGAGATCAGGTCCTACGTAGTTCGTTGTTCAAAGAAAAAGGGGAACTGATGATTCAAACGTAGAACCGCTTCACCGAGTCGGAATTGAGGGGTTGTGAAAATACCTCACCATCCATTTCTTGCAATATGAGGGCTCCTCCGGATAGCACTTTCTTAATCACAAAAGGTCCTTCCCAGTTCGGGGAAAACTTCCCCTTGGCTTCGTCTTGACAAGGCATGACTCTTTTTAGCACTAGGTCATTTTCCTTAAACTTCCGAGGTCTTATCCTTTTGTCGTGTGATCGAGAGATCCTTTGTTGATATAATTGACCGTGCCAAACAGCAGCCACCCTCCTTTCATCAATTAGGGCCAATTGGTCGTATCGGCTTTGCATCCAATCCTCCTCGCTTATCTGAGCATCGATCAATATTCTGAGGGACGCCATCTCAACCTCAACTGGCAGAACAACCTCCATTCCATATACCAAAGCGTAAGGGGTTGCCCCTGTAGAAGTACGTGTTGACGTTCTGTATGCCAGCAGGGTGAGGGGTAGCAGATCCGGCCATCCCCGATGATTAGCAGACATTTTCGCCATGATCTTCTTGATATTCTTATTTGCAGCCTCCACTGCCCCATTCATCTTAGGACGGTAAATGACAGAATTGAGGTGTTTGATCTTAAACTGGTCGCATAATCCTTTCATGAGGGCGTTGTTCAAATTCTTAGCATTGTCGGAGACCAAAACCTCAGGTTGCCCGTATCGACAAATGACATTATTCTTGATAAAACCTACGATGATCTCCTGAGTTACTTTGGGGAAAGAAGCTGCTTCTACCCATTTAGTGAAGTAATCGATCATGACGAAAATGAATCAGTGTCCGTTGCTTGCTTTGGGCTCTATCGGTCCGATTACATCCATTCCCCACATTGAGAATGGCCACGGGGAGGTCATACAGTGCAGTTCATTGGGAGGCGTATGGATCATATTACCGTGTGCCTGGCACTGGTAACACCGTTTGACATGATCATCGCAGTCGGCTTTCAGTGTTAACCAATAATGCCCCGTTCTCAAGATCTTTTTGGCCAGCATCGGTCCACTCATATGTGGCCCACACACTCCACCATGTATTTCGTCTATAATCCTTTGGGCCTGCGTCTCATCTACGCATTGCAACAGTCCCAAACTAGCATCCCTCTTGTAGAGTGAATCCCCACTCAGGTAAAACTTCATTGCCATCTTTTGAATTCTCATCCTCTCAGCTCGGTTTGCTTGGTCGGGAATGGATCTATCCCTCAGATATTCCCTTATGTCGTGATACCAAGACTGCTTCGGCATAACCACCTCCTCCGATAATACTGCCACATGTTCCTCATATGTTGGGGCATTCCGTACCGCTATTTCAATCTGTGGAACATCTTTTCTTTTGATTATATGGATTAAGGAAGCCAGAGTTGCCAATGCATTAGCAAAATCATTCCGTCCCCGGGGGATATGTCGGAAAACGATATCTTCGAACTCTCGCATCAATTGGACAACACAACGATGGTATGGAAGTAACCGGGGCTCTTTTGTGTTGTACACCCCGATCGCCTGCCTGATTACCAGCTCTGAATCCCCGAACACCGCTAGTCTTTTCACTCCCATATCGTGGGCAAAACGGAGTCCCAATATACATCCCTCGTACTCAGCTGTGTTGTTCGAATTACTGAACCGCAATTTAGTGGCCACAGGGTATTGCTCTCCGGTGATAGAGACCAGGACTGCTCCGGCTCCTGCCCCTTCAGCATTCATGGCACCATCAAAATACAACTTCCAAAACTGTCCCTCGTCATCACATTTCGTGTGTAATACCCAAAATACATCTTCGCCCGGCAAAGGAGTTTCTAACGGCTCCATCCCCCCGATGGCGTTTCTGCCAACTGATCTGCAATTCCCTGCCCTTTCATGGCTTTCTGAGTTACATATACAATGTCAAACTGCTGTAAGATTAACTGCCATCTTGATAGTCGACAGTTCAGCATGGGCCTTTCAAAGATATATTTCAGGGGATCCATTCTCGATATCAGGTACGTAGTATGCCTATGGAGGTAGTGTTGTAATCTCCCTGCAGCCCAGGCCAAGGCACAACAGGTCTTCTCGATGGGAGTGTAATTCTGTTCACATCGGCTAAATCTCTTGCTGAGGTAATAGATGGCCTGCTCTTTACCTGCCTCATTCTTCTGTCCCAGCATACATCCCATTGCAATGGCATTGACCGATATATACATAAACAGAGGGATCCCATCCTTCGGGGGTACCAGCACTGGTGCCTCTGTCAGCTGCTTTTTAATGGTCTGAAAGGCCTACTGACATTGTTCATTCCACTCTTGGGAAGCATCTTTCCTTAATAGCTTAAAAATCGGCTCGCATGTAGTCGTCAAGTGGGATATGAAGCGGCTGATGAAGTTTATTCTTCCTAAGAATCCTCTTATCTCCTTCTCTGTGTGAGGTGCCAGCATATCCACAATGGCCTTAATCTTCGCCGGATCCAACTCAATGCCCCGATCACTAACCAGGAATCCCAAGAGCTTACCCGACTGCACTCCGAAAGCACACTTTGTTGGATTGAGCTTCAAATTATATTTTCTGAGCCGATCAAATAGCTTTTTGAGATGGGTTATATGATCAGATTCTACCCTTGACTTCACGATAATGTCATCCACGTAGACCTCTATCTCCTTGTGCATCATGTCGTGGAACAGGGCCATCATGGCTCTCTGATAAGTAGTCCCCGCATTCGTGAGACCGAAAGCCAATCGTCTATAGCAGTATGTGCCCCAAGGGGTGATGAAAGCGGTCTTTTCCCGATCTTCTTCCGCCACCATTATCTGATGATACCCCGCAAAGCAATCAATAAAGAGTACATCTCGTACTGTGTTGTGTTATCCACCAGGATGTGTATGAAAGGCACCGGGAAGTTATCCTTGAGACTGGCCTTGTTTAGGTCTCTATAGTCGACACATACCCTCACCTTCCCTCCAAGCTTAGCCACTGGGACTACATTGGACAGCCACTCTGGGTAAGTGGACACCATAATGATTCTAGCCCTGAATTATTTGATGATCTCTTCCTTCACCTTCAAGCTCCACTCCGGTTTCAACTTTCTTAGTTTCTACTTGACAGGCCTGAAACCCTCCTTGATGGGCAACTGGTGTACCACAATGTCTGTGGACAATCCGATCATGTCCTCATGAGACCAGGCAAAGACATCCTCATACTGGCTTAGCAACTCAGTTATTTCCGCTTTCTGGCTAGGGGTAAGGTCTGTCCCTATCTTGAGCTCTTTGGGTTTGTCAGGGGCTCCGATATCTATGGTGATGGTTTGGTCTAAGTTGGGTTTGGGTTTATCCTCGACCCATCCTTTGATCTCGTCAGGCGCATCGTCGTAATCTGTCTCGTCTTGCTCAATGCCCATTAAATCGAAATCCAGCTCAATATCAAAATCATAGTCATCATTCAAATTTGAAAGACCGTTTGTTAGGCAAGGATTACTCAAATTGGTACACCTGACATGAAACAAAATATTTGTCATATATAAGTCATTTTCCACAACGATCACATTTTCAGATAACATGACGAAACGACATAATTATGCAAAATACAAAACAAAAAATTAACTTCTTCATCCTCCCATCCTCTGGGGTCTACCACCCTGATGTCGGGTTTTACCCTTGTTTGGATATCACTAGTTCCATTGTCCAGTTGTCGATGGTCATATCAGACGGAATGCGCTGGATGAAAGGTGGCTTCACATCGAAAATTTCCCCGATGACTACGGCTACATCGCCTGAGTCCCTCTTCCTACCTTCTTTAGGAATAATTAGCCCTGCCCAATCGATGACAGACACACCTTGTTGGGCTCCCGGTGGCGTGACAACATCCTTCCCCTCTCCATTGCTTGTTAATTGTCCGGGGATATAGCATCTGGTTTCGAACTTTTGCGCGACCTCCTGTAGGAAACTTTCCCTCTTGGTCGACTCATCACTTGTGGGGGTCAACTCTTCATCCCCTGTCCCAATCATAGGCTTGCTAGTCCCTCGTTCATTGTTGACCTTGGTCATCGGACTTCCGGCCAAACGAGTCGGGGCCGCGCCCTGACGGTGTCTCTGTGCTATGCCTTCACGATATCCCAATCCTGCTTTGCATATCTGCTGTGGTAGTTGAATGGGCTCGGTGATTCCTTGACTGCTCTTTCCTAACCCTTGTCCAGGTTGAAATTTCATTCTCATCATTTCTTTTGCAACGAAGGTAAGTTCTGGAGAGATCTTAGGTTTCACGGCTGGAGCTCCTAGGCAGCTGTAGTGGGGAGTGCTGATTTCCAGTGCCTGAAAGCTGGCAGGTGCCGCCGACTCGTCCACATTAATCAACGGCAGGCCATTCCTAGAAGGAGAAGGGTCATCACACTCTGCCGAGATTGTCACCAGATTCCCGTCGATGATAAGTTTGATTTGCTGGTGCAGCGTGGAAGGAACTGCCCCGGCCATGTGTATCCATAGCCTCCCCAACAACAGGTTATAACTTGCCGCAATATCTAGGACTTGGAAAGAGATATCAAAAGTACAAGGTCCTATTTCCACCGGCAATTCTATCTCTCCAATTGTATCCCTCCGGGATCCGTCGAAGGCTCGCACCACTACATGACTGGTCCGTAGGCGTTTAGGATTGATGTTCATCTTCAGCAATGTACTGAGGGGACAGATATTCAACGCCGATCCCCCATCAATCAGCACCCCATTCATAATATAACCTGAGGAGATTACCGCAATATGCAGCGGTTTTCGATGCCCCCTTCCTTCTCTATGGATATCATCATCTGTGAATGATATTACATTACTTTCCAACAGATGGTCCACCAGATGGCCGAAACTTCCGTTGCTAATCTCTTTGGGAATGTATG
This sequence comes from Aralia elata, assembly GCA_034770075.1. Classification (NCBI taxonomy): domain Eukaryota; kingdom Viridiplantae; phylum Streptophyta; class Magnoliopsida; order Apiales; family Araliaceae; genus Aralia; species Aralia elata. The sequence continues at coordinate 40,446,490 of CM068388.1, forward strand.
CCTCCTCCAGGACTTTGGCCAGAATTTTGCAGTGATCACTGGATGATAACACCAAATCCATGATCGACGTCAGGGTCGACTCCTCGCTTAATATCTGGATCCCCCTTGCTTCCGGATGATCCATCTTCCTCAAGAATTCCATGGCTTTCTCCTCGGATATCTTTTCATTTTTCTTCGTTTTGCTTTCAAGGACTCGTCCAGGAAGATATAAGGGATTCCCCTTTGATGTTACAGAAGCACAACTAGCCGCTTCCTCTGACACTCCCCCGTAATTCCATGGTACCATTTTCAGACTATTGACAGGGATCTGCGGTCTCGCTGTGAGGGTGAGGAGTTTTGGAGCTGATAACTTGATAGGCCCTTCTATGATATTTTTGCTTACACCCGCCAACCTAATTGGCATTCCCCGTGTACTCTCGTGATCACTTATCACGCTGATCATCTCATTAATTTTCTTTACATAACTCAGCCTGGACGGCCCATCGGCTTCACTGGCTTCCGCCACATTGACCCCTTCTCCATCATGCCTAGGCAGGGGATTGACTTTAACATTTGGGGAGTCTGGCTGTTCCACCACAATTTCCCCACTATCAATCAAGTTCTGAATTCTGTGCTTCAGCGTCCAACATTCCTGCGTATTATGACCAGGGGAACCTGAATGGTATGCGCATCGCTTGCTTGGGTCAAATCTTCTTCCCTTCGGGTCACTCGGGGGTGCCAAATCGACTATTTTCTTCTGGGCTATCAATACTGCCAACACCCGCTCAAGAGGATCTCCGAGTGGGGTAAATACTCGATTTATCGAGGTCTCGAATCTCCTTCGCCCATCCGCCCTCTGATCAGTGAAGTTAGGCTGTCGGGATGGCCCCACTCTCTGTATCTGTACTGGAGGATTGTTCTCCGCCTTTCTAGCTGATCCCTGCAGGATGAGGGAGACATCTTCCTCCTTTTTCTTTTGGACCCTACGGGAAGTGCTGCCGTAGTTCCCACTTTGGATTTGTTCCGCAGCTGCTTCCAGAGCCGTGAAATCCCGAATCTTGCCAGACTTCAAACCCATATCCACCATTTCTCCGTGTTTAATCATCTCGGCAAAAGGTCTTCCAATCCCCGATATAACCCATTCATAATAAGGTGCCTCCTGAATATCCACGAAGGTCATCACCATCTCTGACTCGCTCATGGGGGGATTCACCTGTGCAGCCATACCCCTCCATCGCTGTGCATAATCCCTAAAAGATTCCTTTGGTTGCTTCTTGATTTTCGTCATTTGATATCTATCAGGGGCCATTTGTGCCTGGAAGCTATATTGTGTTAAGAAGGTATGGGCCAATTCCTCCCAACTGTGGATCCGGGCATTATCAAGACGGGCATACCAAATTCTTGCCTCTCCCGTCAGGCTCTTTTGGAATAATTGTATTCTTAGACCTTCGTCTTCTGCATAAGATCCAAGCTCCCCGATGTATATTTTCAGATGTGTATAAGGCTCCCCCTTCCCATTGTATTTCTCAAATTCGGGAATTTTAAACTTCTCCAGGTATCTGGTTCCGGTGAAGACACATAGATCTGAATAATTCACCCTGCCTAGGGAACCTATGCCTTTTAGAGATTGGATGGTTTCCTCCATTTGTTTCATTTTCTTCCGAAAGTCGTCAGTATCTCCCTCCTCTGGAATTGTAATCACTGTCCGGTTAGGTATAGGGATGGCCTTTGGGACGACTGGCTCGCCCTTAGGTTGGGGTGGATCCTCTTTAGGTGGATCCTGTCTAGGTAGCAATTGTTCCATCAGCATCATGGCCATTTCCAACATCTGTTTCTTGAAATCATCAAATTCCTCACGAGATATGGAACCAGGATTAGTAGGTGGAAGATCAGCCATTTCAGATGTAGAGTCCTGGGCCCTCTTAGATTGCGAACGCGTTTGAGGAGCAATCCTACAGAAACAAAGGTTCGAAGTTTAGTCCTGGGCAACGAAAGGATATGGATGCATGCTAAAGCTGTAACTTTTGTGTTTTGGGTTTTTTTATCTTTCTCTGCAAAACAACATGTTAGCGATCCCTTATTGCAATAATAAATGCTAGACTCGACTTATTATGCTTCCCCAGTTGTTCCCTGCAAAACATAGAGGTTAGTATTTTCTTTTGACAAAAGGGAAGGCATATATGAATATTGAATGGGACATATGACATTTACATGCGCGAACGTAAAAGGGCATGAAGAGACTTTTCCTACATTGGGTTAATCTGATGCTGACCTATCCTAAGGTTACTGGGCTTTTCGGCATGAAGGTCCCCAAATCTTCGCAATCTACTCGTCTGAATTCTTTCGATTGGAGCGGATTTGGGTGGTGCGTTTCTTGAGCCATCTCCGGGGAGCAGCCCCTTCGAGTCCAGTAATAAGCAACCGACAGGTTCGCCTCAGGAGGAGGTACACTCTCAACATACATTCACATTCATCGTCCTCACCGTATGCAAATGATTACTTTAAAGTAAAGCAATTCCATTCAATTATTCACTTATTGGACAAAACACACATTCACACAACAAAAGCAAAAAAAGATCAAAATATCGCATGCACACACATATTCATGAATTTTTAAAGGATAGGATAGCATCAATATTTGAACGCGGCTTAAGCCCTCTAATGTCCCCAGCAGAGTCGCCAGCTGTCGACGCCGGGAGGGATCGCCTCGTTTAAGACTGTTTGTCCTTTCCGATTTTAGCCTTCTCATTAGATGATTTTCGAAAAAGGTCGGCATGAATGTCGACGGGGTTTTGAAATATCGTTTTTTATGATGAGCCAATTAATCAGAGTCGCCAGTTGGTATATTTGAAATGGATGTATCAACTCATCCGAGTTTCGTTCTTTCGTAAATCGCTGGCTCATATGTGACTCCGAATTATTTGGTCTGCGAACCGAGATTCATAGAGTTCGGGGGCTTGCTTAAGCGAGGGGAAGGTGTTAGGCACCCCCCGACTTCCGTGAAACACGGTTACCGCAATCTTGATGTTTTTCCTATCCTTTAATTCATAAAATGTGTATGTGTGTGCGTGTGTGTGTGTCTATGTGAATATTGGGGTGAGTTTGTATGAAAGAATCATTTGGGGTTTTTTAGGGAAAGTCGTGTTTTGAGAGTGCTTTAAAATGTCCTTCGATTTATACGAGAAAGCTTTATTCTTTATTTAGAAAGGTTTGATTTTGATTGTCAAAACTATAAGGTTTTCAATTGGGTGTTGTTTTGGCAAAGCAAGAGTTTTTAAACCTTCGTCAAAATAGGAATCGAGACCTATACGTTGCTTTCGTAAAACGAGCGGGCAATTTCTAGAATCTCTTTAACCCTATGCACAATGGTTTAATAAAACCACCTTTTACTTTCATAAAACCATTTCTTGTGACATTTGAACACGATCTTTCTTTTGCCTTCTCGTTAAAAGGAATCGACATTCATTAGCACTCCCGATTTTTTAGCCTCGTGATTCTAATAACCTAATTTGATTGATTTTATGGAAATCTTATCGTTTAGCTTTGAAATCAATTTCGTTGTCATAAATCAAATCAAGCATTAAAATGCGTTGGGGCTATTCATGGGCATGTGAGCCATCAAAATAACCCCAAACGCCCACAAACATATATTTTCACTATTACGGGGCCTTAAACACGATTCTCGCCTTGGCGTCGTTTTAAGGCCCGGCGGTTACACACTTTCAATGAAAACTACATCGCTCCTACTAACTACATCAAAAGACGTCCATCATCGGATTTGGACCACGGGGTCGCGTTCCTAGGCTCACATCCAAAATGTCCAAACAAACACAATATCAAAAAATGATAATCTAAACCAACTAGGCACAATAAATCATCATAACAAGCTAAATTAAATCGCTAAATGGACATCCTCGAGTCATTTGGAAGCATTTCGTTCCGTGGGAACCTTCACTAATGGTCCCTAATCCATGTATCCACAACAATATACAAGAAAAACTACATTTCACATAACCCAATTGACAAGAAGATTGACAAAATGATATACAAGAATTGCTATAGAAATGGTCTTTTCACCTTGCAAATAATCCTCACGATGTATATGAATTTGTATATTGAATAGAGTAGAAGGTATAGGATATATAATCTTACACAAAATATATAATTCTTCACTTTTTTCCTCTATTTTCTTGCAATTTCTTCCTCTTTTCCCGAGCTGCTGCTGCCTCCTATTTTTCTTCTTCCGAACCTCCTGTATGCTGAGTGAGGGATGAGCTGAAATAGGCTGGCCAGAGCCAGCCGCAGATTGATCTGCGGCTGGCCGCAGATTGATCTGCGGCTGGCTGGCCGCCACCCCTCCACTCAGCTGATTTTCGGTTTCCGTGTTTCGAGTTTCGTATTTTCAAAAAGTGCACTCATTGGCCGCAGATCAATCCGCGGCTGGTCGGTTTGACTTTCTCGATTTTTGTGTCATGCCTCGATTCTCGTGTCGTGACGTTGGTTTTCGCCGACAGGTTTGTATTTTGCAGTCCGAAAATTACTGGGAGACGTGTCACATCATTCGGGAATGCTCATTTCGAACGGTCTTGTTGTCATGTTGGTTTTGATTTGCAAATCGTCGCGGTGGCGTCGAGTGTTCGTACCTGCGCCCATCCTTCGCTCTCGTAGGCCGGCTCAATGGACGAATTTGCCCTCCTGTCAGGGTTAGTATACGAAGCGCAAAATTTGGGTGTCTACAATGATAAAAAAAAAAACATTAAACAAAGACAATTTTTTAGGTTTAGAGATAGTTAACATTACATATATTTATTTAGCAAAAAAAAAAAACATTACATATACTCTGTACAATAACCGACAAACACGTCCGTGTATCCTGCCCTATACGTTATTTTATGTGGGCCCACTTGGATTTGTATGGATCCATTGCTAGTTATCTTGGGCTTTGTATGCGGCCTTTTCACAAAGCATGCAAGCAAGCCAGCCAAGGGTAACTCTGTAATTAAATAAATTAAGCGGATTTCCGTGATTACCGTTAACAACGCGTTTTCGATCTTTTGGTGACAAACCAATCATTTGACATGATCGGTGTGGTCTAATAGGACACGCTTTACCTAACAATATTAGTATATGGGAAATGCTTTATTTGTTAGACAAATTTTATAATTAAAATTGAATTGCAGTGCAATACTAAATAATAAAATAAAATAATTAAGTGTAGAGTTATTTTAATTATCTTTTATTTTATGTATTCGATATATACTGTTGTTTCTCAAAGACACAAAAAAATTTAGAAAGGGGTTAAATAGATCTTTTAAAACTTTTTACTTATTTAAAGATCAGTTACCAGATAATTAATTAATCAATATTAATTAAGCACAGCGGAATATTAATTTGAAATCCTCTTTAAGATTATAATGAAATCTCAATTATGAATTTAGTTCTTGGATGTTAACCACAACAAATAATATGGCAGAATATAAAGACACAAAGTAAATAACACAAAGGGTTTTAAGTGGTTCAGAGACTGAATAACTCCTAATCCACTATTCTACTCTACGAGTAGGAAATCCAGTAAGGATAGATCACAGAGATCTGTTACAATTGAACCACAAAATTTCTATTGAGTCACTTAGTCTCGGAATGAAGACACTCTTTCCAGATCACTCAGATCTCTTCAAGTCACAAAGACTTGGAATGAGATTGTCACTAAGACAATAGAATCACAGATGATTGAAAATTGTTTGAGGTACTGTTAAGTTTGCAATGAGCTTGATGTCTTCAGTACTTAGCAGCTTAAACAAGTAGTTCAGGATCGTAGTAGTTCTTTTTAGCAAGGTTTTCAAACCCGGACCGGTCCTCGAACCGGAAAAGTTACCGGGTGGATGGGTCACTGGTCCAACCAGTGGTTGGACTGTTATTGACCCAGTGACGTCATTAATATGTAATAAATAATTAATAATTAATTATATTAATTATTATTATATATTATATATAATATTTAGTAAATATGTAAAATTATTCAATTTATCTACCCAAAAACAAAAAACTAAAAAAAACTACTACCTAATAACTTATTAGTCTAGTCCCTGATCCATACAATTTCATTTCTCCTTCAAAGTTCAAATCAAACATCAAAATATCAAATTGTTGCTTGCCTGCCTTGGCACTTGGCAAAGTCCAAGATACATTCAAATTCCAAAATTCAACCACAAGTTCAAGTCTTCCATTAAATAAATGCAAAGATATGTAAAATACCAAACAAAGTCTCAACTAAATTACTAAAATAAAATCCATGACACTTGATTCACAAAAAAGATAAATCATTCTGAGGTCGAGATGACATGTCAACTGCTCAAATATAGAAAAAAATTACAACAACAAGATTAATGAACTAATTCCAAATTGTATTTTTCATATGCTGTTAGAATGAAAAATGCCAATTTCCAATATGCAGCCACATGAACAAATTATTTCTCAATCCCATCGGTAAAATTATGTTACAAAGTTACAAACTTGGATCAATTGCTTAAAACATTCATATTTAAGCATATAAAGGGAGTACATTAATGGGCTGTGTATACTGTATATAATCAAAACATATATAAATTTCTGGGGGCTGGAACGTACAAAATACACTTTAATAGTGAAAAACTTCAATTAACACTTAGCTCAGGAGCTAATCATCTGCCTTCACTTTTCCTCTTCCACATTAGAACAAAATTTTTTATAACTTCAGCAGTCTTATCATATATTGTCAAACTTCAATCCCTCTGTATGCTGTCATGAAGAGGAACCACGGGAAATTGAACCAATAATTAGCAATTTACGCAAAATGATCAACCTATAAACAAAAAATAATCAATCACATCAAAAATTTCAGATTTCCTTTTTCAATTTCAGATTTCCTTTACCCGGTGTTGTCGATTGTGGTTCTTGTGTACTGAACCTACTGGTGACTGGTGCGCAGGCGCAACAGAGACGACGAGAGGAACAGAGGAAGGGACGCGACCGAGAGAAGAAAAGGCAGTAGAGGCAGAAAGCTTTGCTTCTTCGGGTTTAGTCGCAGCGGCGGGCTGGAGCTTCGGAGAGGTAGAGAGAAGAAAGGCAGAAAGCAACGAAGAAGGAGAAATCAGAAACCAAAAAATGAAATAAAAAGCCCTAGCCCGATAGCCCCTAAAGCCTGAATCAAACAATTTTTTTTTTAATCTGCAAGGAGAGAACCGGCCAAACCCGTGAACCGGTCACCGGTTCACTGGGTCAACCGGTTCAACTACCGGTTCACCGGTTCTGAGCAGTTTTTGAGCAAAACTGGGTTGGTGGCCCAAACCGAACCGTTGAGTGAACCGGGTCCGGTTTTTTCCGGTTGGACCGGCGGTCCGGTCCGGGTTTATAAGCCTTGCTTTTTAGTTTGACAGAGTTTTAGCTTAGCAGATTTGATTCGTTCCTTGGATTTGAATTCTCGTACTCTTTTATAGTCAACCTGAAAGTTTTTGTTACAATGTTCCCATTGAGCATTTAATGCTCTGATACTTGAGGATCCTTAATGTTGACTTCTAGGATAGGTGTGTGAGCTTGCTTTCGGCTTCTCTGACCTGTCACATCATTCTGCTCCTTTACCAACTACATGGATAAATTGTCACTTTGCCACGCCAGTTATTGAACACAATCATATTCTGAATTTCGATTTCAACCAAGGATATTTGGAGAATGGTTTGGGAAGATCAATCTGCGCTCCTTATTGTCAGTCCTCTGTCAGTTCTGACTTGCTCTATGAACTGTGTCAATCGTAGAGTATGATGAGGAACATAGAGTCTGTGCTCTACGTTTTGCTCTACGACTTGAGTTCTACGTTCTGCTCTACGATGCTTGAGCTCACTCTTCGAACTTCTGTCCACTATACGATCTGAAGTGAACTCTACGATGAAAGTGCAGGCTCTACGATCACCTGCTAGATGCTCTAAGACCAGATAGCTTATTTTGCATTTACATCTTCATTCTACGATTAAGCAGAGTAGCTTTACAATCGTTTGACAACATTGTACGATCGATTAAGGCATATCTTCTACATATCAAATCAGCTCAATGAGATCAACCTAACAAGCTTGATCTTTTTATCCTAAGTCCTTGTATATCATATCAACATTAAGGACTTTACAAAAGCTACTTGTACAATTATACTTTAATCTTATCATCATCAAATTAAACATGCAGACTCTAACATATACGATTAAGTAATATTTTTTAGATAATTATAATATTTATTATTGTATTGACTAACGTTAAAGGTATTTGTGTCAAATTTGAGTTTAAAAATTTCTTAAATTTACTTCAAAAAATCAATAATAAATTTATATTTTAAAACGGAGGGAGTATAAATTAATATTTGATATTTAAAAATAGAATTAATATGAGAAATTAAGTAATTAATTCTTTTTTAAAATATATAAACAACAAATAAAGGAAAATAATTTATTTCTAAAAGACAAATAAAAAATAGAGTGTACTATATTCAAGAATAATTGTTATAATGTTTTAAAAATAATACAAGCTCTATTTCACATGATTGTGAAACTTGTTTATTATTTATGAGAGAGGTCTTGTATAAATATAAAAATTAATTGGGAAAAATTTAATTATTTTTATTTTAACACTCTCTTTGCTCCAAGAAGAAAAGTGGTTCTCATTTACAAATTATATGTATTAAGTATGTGTTTTTGTTCAATATGTATACCTAAAAATAAGTTGTTAGTTTTATTTTATTTTTATTAAGTATATTGTGTTATGTGATGTTATTATCAATAAAAAAAATATGGAAAATTTATTTTTTAAATGAAATTATGTTTGTGTAACGGAGGAAGTAATATAATTTTATACACTAATCAGAATCCGATCAAAGTTCGTAGCCGCTTACGAAGAATTTAATATGATTTTCTCCCCTGGTTTGGTGACGAACAACTAAATCAACAGCTTCAAGGATATTCTACTCTCTATAACTGAAATTTAATTTCTTTGTACACTTGTGTAATTAGACTAAAAGGTAATAGTCTAGCATTAAAGGTTTGTCTTAAATTAGTAGATTTTAGAATTTACCAAGATGTTACGTGATTAAATGCGTCCCTTGAAAAAATAAAATGCAATAATGTAATTTAAATAAAAATCTTCACTCCTTACATATACATTAGTCACTACATTAGTTTTGGGAATTTCTTTTAATTAATACTATTAAATAAATATTTAAACCAACAAATCTAACACCAAAAATCTTTCACTACTATATTACTATAATACTAGTAAAAATAAATTTCAAGTAAGCTTTAGTTAGATGGCCTAAATATGGATTAATACCTTGAATTTTTAATTTTTTTTTTTGAGATTATCTTCTCAATTTTTTCAATTAGGGAATTAAACTCTTAATTTTTTTTTACTTTGGGAATTGTCTTCTCAATTTTTTCAATTAGGGGATTAAACTTTTAATTTTTTCTGATTACGTCTAATTGATAGTACCACGTCAGAAATTGATGACATGACAACGACATGTGGCTAAAAAATGCTTATGAAATTAAAAATGTTTTCAACTGATATTTAAAAAATTAATACACTTTGATATTTTAAAATTAATTTACAAAATTTAAATTTTGAAAGTGGTATTAATTTTTAATTTATTTTGGTACAGACAACGATAATAATTGTAAATTAACTAAAAATATTACTAATTATCATATTAGTCAGTTTAAAAACTTAAACGAATTGATATCAATTTTATTTTTAAAACTTTATAAATTAACTTTAAAAATTCAAATATATCTCTAGTTTTATAATGAAGAAGAATATTATAAGAAAATACGTTATTTTCAAACAAATTTCTTTCTAAATTTCCTAAATTTAACTTTTATTATTGTGATTGACATTTTAAAAAGGCTTCCTCTCTAACATAAACATTACTCATCTCGTAACTACGTGTGTAGTAGAACACTTAATTGCGATAATATACTAATATTGAAATGTAAACTAACAGAAAGAAGGGGAAAAACAGATGAATGGGATTATACACGGAACATAGTTGTTAAAATGACCTCTACGAGATTACAAGTTCGAGTTTAATCGTTAAAAGAAATTAGAATTAATCAAAATATTACATGAAAATAAAAGTTTTTCCTAGATGTTTCTCTAATTCCCCTCTTGGTTCATTTCCTTAATTATCCCTAAGATGAAATGTGTCCCTAAAATTAAATTGTAAGAAAATAAATTTTCACGAAAAATAAAGAAATAATATATATATATATATATAACGGAATAAACATGCACTAAGTAGGAATTAAATCCACAACATCTTGATAGAAGTTATGATATTTCAATCGTTGAATTAGGCTCACTGACAACTGTCGCTTCCGAGTTTTTTCACAATATTTTTATGTTTGAAAGAGTATGTTGTTTAATGTGATATTTTGTAAAAAAATGGGGTTTTTTACTAAAACGGGTTACGAAATTTTAATTTTAATAGGTCAATATTACACCTATTATTTATCTATTTCAATGGTACTCTTAGCTTTTATCAAGATGTTAAAAGAAAGAAACAATTGAGTAAAAATTAATTATTATAAGAAAATTTTGAAAATTAAACAACAAAGAAATTTTGCTAATCTAACTAGGCCTAAATATGGATTAATACCTTGAATTTTTAATTTTTTTCCACTTTGAAAATTGTCTTCTCAATTTTTTCAATTAGGGGATTAAACTTTTAAAAAAAAATTCCACTTTGGGGATTGTCTTCTCAATTTTTTCAATTAGGAGATTTAACTTTTAATTTTTTCTGATTACGTCTAATTGATAGTACCATGTCATAAAATTGATGATATGACAGTGATACGTGACTAAAAAATACTTATGTGTAATAGAGTCTTATTTTAACATTTATTCAATTAATTTTTTGTACCAAAAAGGGTAAATATAAGACCATTATTAATTTTTTAAAGTAAATTTAATGACAATTTTACACTTTAAATTATATTGATTATTGATGTTTATGAAATAAACTTAAAGTTCAGGGTATTAATCTATATTTAGGCCTTAATTTTTATACTAAAACGGGTAAATTTGTCATTATATTGATTATTGATGTTTAAGAAATAACAAGATTTTAATTAGTAGTATATTTATACATTTTAAAATATTTATCATTATATTGATTATTGATGATTTTTTTAAGCTGAGTTTGTAATGTATTAAATTTACTTTAAAAATTAATAATGGTCTTATATTTATCCTTTTTGGTATAAAAAATTAATAAAATAAATCTTAAAATGTGATAAATGCAAATTAATTTTATTTTTATAAATAAAATTATATATTTTAAAAAGTCAATATTGGTTTTTAAATTTCCCCCCAGATTTCCTTTCCAAAGTTTCATTTCTAGGCAGTACTATTTTGTGGGTGGAAACCATGAAGTAGTATGAACCTGTCCATGGTGTCTCATAAGCCAGCAATGTATGATAGTCTAGCTCTAGCATGTAGAATCCTTATCTGCAATTTACAGGTGGATATAGCTGTCTGATTCGGCTTGATCCTACTAGCTACTTAACTGCCAGTTTAATTTATAGATTACCCATTTTCTCCATCCCATTTCTAATATTTACAATTTCACTTTGTACCTATAAATATTTTTTTTGAGAATTCTTTTGGAAAAGGAAGCTCTACTTATATTATTGATTTCTTTTTTCCTTTCTAATATTGAGATTTGCACATAGATGTGTAATGTTTTGTCAAATAAAAAGTATTAATATTTAAAAAAAATTATCTAAAATTATGGTAGAGTGTTTTTATAAGAAATTTAATATTCAAATATAAAAATAAAAATAAAAATAAGCATCTCACATAAATATAGAGGGAGTATTAAGCTTTTTCTCCTCCTTATTTCTAACAGTGCGGGAAAAAGTGCTTTTATATATTTGTTATGTCACCAACTACTTTGGAAAATAATTTTATAAATTAAAAAAATACACCATTTTTGCTAAACATATACTTAGTACTACCTCCAGATCGTTATTGATTTTTTAAAAATCAAATTAAAATATTTTTAAACTCAAAATTGATGTAAATTTATATAAGATTAGTCAATACAATAACAAATATTTTAAACTATCTAAAAATATTATTAATAAAAAAATATTAATTTATAATTTTAAATAAATTTATATCAATTATATATTTGAAAATATTTTAAATTAATTTTTAAAAAATTAACAATAATCTTATAAATTGGAACGGAGAGAATATAAGTTAATGATTAAATAATAAATCTTACAGATATTTACCAAAAGTTAAATTTGGGACTTTCTAAATTCTAGGTGTAGGCCAACAAAAAACGCTGTCGTTTTATGTTGTTATTTTTATTTTACGAAGAGGAGTAGCCAACTTCAACGGTCACTTGCTTAGCATATTAAAATAATAGTCCATTATGTGAAGGACAAGTGGTCAAACCGTTGACATGAGGATAAAATCGTCCATTCACCTTCAAATAAAAAAAGGTCGCTGCTTTACATATTCCCTCCGTACATACTCCATCCGTCTTAAATTGGTGCATTTGTAAATATTAGTGACTCATTAAATTTTAAATGTTTTTAAAAATAAAATAATATTAATATAATATTTTAAATTTAAATTGTGCACTTTAAATATTTCTTGTGTTATATTTTTTAATTTGTACTTCATACATTATTTATGAGACGAATGGTGTATAAAAATAAAAATTATGTGGAGGACTAGTGGTCAAACCGTTGACCTGAGGACAAAATTGTCCATTTGTCTTGAACAAGAAAGACAGCTTGCTGTAATTTATTCACGTGATTTAAGGTATTCAGATCATTCCCACATTACATTAATACTATAATATCCTAAATTTCGGAAAATGAAAAATTTTACAGAGAGAGAAATTATAGAGAGAAATAAAAGCAGTAGAGTAGACTAGTAGAGCAACAATAAGAAGAACAAGTAGGAGAGGAAGAGGAACAAGAAGTTTTTTTCAGTCTCAGTTGGGCACTTGCATTTTCCAGTTGCCTTTGTTTTTGGGTGAACGAGTCATGGGCGAGTCAGCTGACTCGGTGTCCATTGACATTGATATGAAGATGCCTCTAGGAGGTAAAGGGAAGGTAATGAAAGCATTAATTTACATAACCACCAAGTAAAAATGATAATTTCTTAATCAAATGGACATTTCATTTCATTATTTATTGATTTCTTTAGTTTTGGTTCATTTTTTCAGGAATATTTGATTGAAACGACAAAAGGGTCAATCTCTGTTTTTGTTAATGGGGATCAAGAAAAGCCTGCTCTTGTGACATACCCAGATGTTGCTCTCAATTGTAAGCTCTCTTTTTCTTAAAATTTTAATTTTAATGTAATTTGGTTCAAAGATTTATATTAATATTGTATTTTTTTATTGTGGATTATATGGGTTGATGTGTTTTTGTGCAAATTTTGATTATTGAAGTTCTTAATTTGAATGGTTTTCTGGTTTTTTTGTAAACAGACATGTCTTGTTTTCAAGGCCTCTTCTTTTGCCCAGATGCAGCTTCTCTATTGCTTCATAACTTCTGCAGTTACCACATTGATGCTCCTGGCCATGAGGTCTGTATCAGTATTACAAACTCTAAGTTAACTCTTTGTTTTTTTTTCCTTTGTCAGTCTAACATTGAATTCAATGAATTGCTTGTACTCAATTTTATTATGCACAAGTACTTGTTAAATTTTTCCTGATTTTTATTTTTAATACTCTATTCCTCACAAAGTGGGAGTAGGAATTTCTTTTCGTGTCCAAAATGAGAGTCCCTTTCTAAAAGTAGACAAACTTTTTTATTCCCTCTACGCCCAAACGAGAGTCCCATTTCGTTTTCTAGTGTCCCAAATGAAAATGACAATGTTTCAATTTTTTATTTTTAAATGAATGAGAAGTGGATAAACCTAGTTCTCATTTGATATCAGTATTGTTATTGAATTAGGACGTTACACGGAAAATTGACAATTTGTAAATATCTATTGTTATATGGAGTATATATATTGGATTTATTAGTGGATTCTCACCAACCATTTTTGCAAGTGTTCTTACAGACAGGAGCTGCTGTGATATCATCAGATGTACCGGTGCTCAATGTTGATGACCTTGCAGACCAAGTTGCGGAAGTGCTAGACTATTTTGGGTATATAACTCCTTTGTTTATTTTATTTATAGACTAAAATACAATTTGAACCCCAAAGTTTATAATGGAGTTGAGGTTTGCACCCCAATGTTTAAGACGTGTCTAATTGCATCCCAAGAATCTTTTATGTTAAACAAAATGCACCCTCCAAGGTTTAAACTGGTCAAAATGCACCCAAAGTTCTTTTTAGCTCAACAAAATGCACTCCAAAGTTCGTTGCGCTAAACAAAATGTACCCTTACTTTTGAACTGTTAAAACATCAAAAAGAACTTTAGAGTGCACTCAGATACGTTTTAAATATTGGAGTGCAAATCTCAATAACCCTACAAACTTTAGGGTCCAAACTGTATTTTAGTCTTATTAATATAATATTTTCTACAATAGGACTCTTCATAGTAAAGCACTAAATTGTATAGATTTGGTTCTCATTGTGGTGAAAACTTGTTGTCTGATAAAGTATGTAGTATGCTAATCTTAAGTTTTACTCTTGGTCTTTTGCTGTTCTATACTACTTGGGCCTTTCTTTTCCTTACTCAGATCTTCCTCATTAAAATTCTCTTTGGTATATTGTTAATGTCAAGATCCGTCCGCTCGCTTAATCACCAAACAACGAGCCAAATTCTGCACAAAAACGAAATCACACTGAGGAAGCTGACAACCGGGGTTGTCAAGGGATAACTCTGGTGTGAGAATAAGTACAAGCCGGTGAATGAATATGGTAACAATGGAGGCACGTAATATCTCTAGTGCTTGTGTTAGATAAAGTGTCATTATCTGTGAATTAGGATATAGCCATGTATTTATAGTTGATCACACCTCCTTAACGCCTTGTCCCCGAGTTGGAATAGGACTCCTTATCAAGTCAGTTACCCTACTTGGATAGAAGTCAATCTCCTTAAGAATGGAAAGTTGAAGTCAATCTGGACTGTTCCCATAAAAGCAAGAAGTCAAATAGAATCAAAATTACAGATTCCTTAAAATCAAATCTCCTAATTGGGCCCACAAAATCATGCCCAACATTGCCCACACTCTCTTGCTATACTAAACATATAATAAGAGAGTACAAAAATTAATAAGGAATAAGTTGCTAACACCGAAGCCAAACAATCCCTTCTATGCCATGTGTCAAACTGGACCGTAGTTTGGGAAACGTGTGAATACGGACGGTCACATCAAAAACCCTCTCCCTCCCAAAAGAACTGCCATTTCCAACCTCAGATTCAGAATTTTCAAAAAAGCTCCATTTCTTTCTCTCTCCACCTTAACAACTTTCTCCGGCTAAACGCTACCAAACTCCAACAACTTTCGGCCAACAATGTTAGACGCTACCCCCGTTCAAACCCCAACCACTGTTAGTGAAACCACCCTCACCACAAATCCATCCACACAACCACCTACAACATCAACAACTATGGACACCGTTCCAGAAACCCAAACCATCACCACCATCGCCCCCAACACTGTCAACACACAAACTCAACAACCACCCACCATCGTCATCTCCACCCAGACACAAATGACCACACCCTCTTCATCAAACACCCCCTCTCCTGTGCTATCCCCCACTGAGATTGTTGAAATGAGAATCCGAAACCACTGTTCATCGGAAAAAGCTTTTACCCACATAAACACCCGATCCACCGTACAAAAACACCAACTATCTAACATCCGCCAACAATTCCACATCCCCAATGCCTATGAACTCCGAGCCCCAAACCTATCAGAGAGGACGTACTGTTGCCCGATGGGAGAATGGATAGTCGTCCCTATTTGGGCCTTGAAATATGGGGTCCGATTCCTCCTGCACAAATTCATCACCTCTTTCCTCAGCTTCTTCAGGGTCAGGTTCGCACAACTAATGTCGAACTCGTACATCCATCTAATTTGCTTCATAGCCTTCTGCCATGAATGCAAGATTACCCCAGGGTTGGACTTCTTTTTTGCACTGTTCAGCGTGGGCCGATCTAAAGAATCGGGCCTCCGACAGTTGAACAAGCAACCCGGCCGGTCCACATGGATAAACACTCCATCAAGCAATAAAGGATGACCCTCTCAATGGATCTATGTTAAAGGTACCGTCCTCCAACTTCTACCAAACTAGGCCGACCCCGAAGCTCCTATCGTCAAGGTCGACAGCTTTCCGAAGAACCGAGTGAAGGATTTCCAAGCATTTTATCAGAGGATGAAGAAGATTGACTGGCCAATAGAGTTACTAGTCGACCCATCTTGGCTTTACAAACACGGATGTAAGTTCCGAATCGACTCCCTTACCCCGAACACATCATCTCCTGATTTCTAATAAATTTTGTTTTATATGTACAGTGAAAACTTTCAAACCAGAAACAATGGAAGAAACCAATCCCTAATTAACCCTCCAGTCCATCGAAGAGTCAACGCCCCAAAATGATCAACCATCCGAATCATCCACCAAAACGAGCTTCCAATCCGGTCAACAACCTAACCCCCCCCATCTTTGTGAAACCAATTTTCACCATCTCGATGCCATCATTTACTAAAAAGAGCCCCTTAGACATGTCAATTGATGAAAAGAAGAATCTATTCAAAAAGAAACGCAGGTTAGTAAAAACATCCTCTAAGACACCTCCTGCCGAACCGTCTCAAACCCTCTCCACCGAACCCATACAGATTACTGAACCCGAACCCATCCAAGAGAAAAGGAAAGAGCGCAAAGAGCTATCCTCCGAACCTCCCACCAAAAGACTCCATACCAAAACGACCCCCCCGATCCTCCAATACAATAAACAACAACTCCCCAACCAACCGGATCTCCATCTATCCCCACACAGGCACGATTGCCCGAGGACCCAGCAGAAGACTATCTATACGAACTTTTTGACCACTTTTCCCTTCCCAAAGACGACGACAGATTCAAAGACCTTACTTCTCAACAACTCATCGGTACATACGCAATGTATCAGGGTCGGGTAAGCAAAACCACACTTAACACGAGTAATTTTACCACTTTCTTCGATTCTTAACAAAAGACTTTATATTTCAGGCCAATGCCGTTCTTGCCCGAACGCTGCCCCAATTGTCCAAGATAACAGCCAAAGAGAGGCGATTGGTAGCCGAGGTTGAGCTTCTTCAAGCCGATGTCCGATCCCTGACATCTGACCTTAAGAAGGGGAAAGATCAACACGCTGGAACGAGAAAACACACCAAAGCTCTTCGCCAATCTTAAGAACTCCAACACCAAGTTGAGACCCTACAACAGGAATACACCGGTATCGCCGAACAGAATGAAAGACTTCTAAAAGAACGGGTCCTGCTGAAGGAAAATGCAACAACAGAAGAAAACCATATCAACCCTTCAGGATCGGGTCGAGGATATGCACTCAAAGATGATGGACTTGATCAAAGTTGGCAACGCATTGGAGAAGGACTATGCCAAACTCAAAAGGTAAGGTCCTCCGATGATCGAAGCCGCTAAACAATAGTTCATTAAAGAGTACTGAACATCTCCCGAGCTAATAGAGGAGGTTATAAAACAATTCAGCGAAGGCTATCAGAGTGCGAGAACGAAAGATAAAGAGAAGATGCTGGTAGTTGGCCTAGACCCCAGTATTCTCGACTCCTCTGACGATAAGGGCGATGATGAAGAAGTTCCTCCACCTTCATCTTGATTATCACTTATACCCTTTTTTCCTTTGTTATTATCGAACTTTGTAAAGATCATCGATGTACACATGACTGAATGAAATGAAAAACTTTTGCAAGTATAAATTGTGCATTCTTATTGATAAATTTATAAGTTTACATGGCTGCGAAAGTCAAACAACTTAAACTATTGATAATACTTTCGAAGTCTTCTGACATGCCAAGTAGTTTTTATTTTTGTCCCATCCATTGCCTGAAATCGATAAGTACTAGGCTTCGGCACTTCGATGACTTCATAAGGACCCTCCCAATTAAGCATAAGCTTTTCTGTATTCTGGGGGATAGAAGCTTCAGCCTCCCGAAACACCATATCACCGACCTCAAACCTCCTTAGTTTAACACTTCAAGATCCGTCTGCTCCCTTAATCACCAAACAACGAGCCAAATCCTACACAAAAACGAAATCACACTGAGGAAGCTGACGGTCGGGGCTGTCGGGAGATAACTCCGATGTGAGAATAAGTACAGGCTGGAGAATAGGATAACAATGGAGGCACGTTATATCTCTAGTGCTTGTGTTAAATAAAGTGTAATTACTTGTGAATTATGGTATAACCGTGTATTTATAGTTGATCACACCTCCTTAGCGCCTTGTCCTCGAGTTGGAATAGGACTCCTTATCAAGTCAGTTACCATATTTGGATAGAAGTCAATCTCCTTAAGTAAGAATGGGAAGTCGCAGTCAATCCAGACTGTTTTCATAAAAGCAAGAAGTCAAATAGAGTCAGAATTGCAGATTCCTTAAAATCAAATCTCCTAAGTAGAATATATCGCCATGTGGAAAGATTCCGCCACATAGGATAGGTCCCACCCAACCAATTGGGTCCACAAAATCATGCCTCAATATATATCATCTTCAATAATCTTATAAAATCCATTGAATTCGACCGTGGACTTGATTTTTGATCGCTCATTCCCCAAAATTTGCCCCACTTTTAAATTTTATGCAAGTCATACCATACAAATTGTTTTATTGTGTTGGAGTCCCTGGAAAAAGAGTTAGGCATTGTTCATAACTTGGTGCATTACACTTAATTTTAACATAAAATATAAGTACATATAATCTGATTTATTTTAATTGAGTTGATATTGTGTTTCTCTTTTGAAGTTTTCATTTGAGTTCATTTTGCTTTTCTCTCTCTCACAAGCATAGTATATGGAGATATTGACAGTTGAAGGGATGTAGTTCCATATCCTCACATATATCCCAACTATCATCCTAGGCACTCTGTTAAACCATAAAAAGAACTAAACAAATCTCAACCTAAAGCATCAGGATATTGTTTGCTTACTAACAGATATGAAGGCTAAATACACTTCCATTACACGAAGTATCACCAAATTCATGATTCGGTCCCCAAAGAATTTGGGCTAACAAATTGATACATAAAGTTTTAGATTTGTTACAATGTTGACCCCGAATTGAATTTTCAGCGGAAATTGACTAGAATTGTGCATGTGCCGGTCACGTGATGCCGAAAATACGCTACTGTAGAATAATACGCGCTAACCTTCTTAAACATTAAAATATAATAAATCATCGTATGTACACTTTGACCGTATAAAAACATAAAAAGAAAAGAAGAATAAATGATAAAAATACAAAAAACAAAAAACAAAATATTAATAAAAAATATGAAAAATACAAAAACAAATATAAGAATAAAGGATAAAATAAAAAATATATTGATTACTTTTGTATTTTACAAGTACTGTCGTGTGAAGTTGGAGCACCACCGCCCATTTGTCGTCACTCAGGGTGTACATGCTGGCACAGAACATATCGGCGTTGGCCGTTATTGAATGGTCGGGATTGACCCACATGTTTTTGTTTATTTCGTGTTCGATGATAAGTTGGAAAGGAGAATGGTGGGATTGGAGGGGGAGTGGATGATTGGACACATCGATTGGATATTGTTGGGTTGGATTTAAAGGTGGGCGGTGGTGGGGGTGATGAAAGAGAATTCGTTGGCAGTGGCGTTGAAGTGGAGCTTGGACCGGTGGTTAGGGTGGAAAATGTGGAGTTTGTGGAGGGTATTTAGGAGAAGTGAAAAGTCCGGTGGTTTTGAAAGGTGGTGGGCCAAAACAGTGATGCTGTGTCGCCAGGTACCGCCTGCACCAATTGTATTCGGTGCCGCTAACCGGCCGAGATTTGGAGAGAGAACAAGTGCTTGATTTTAGTTTTGATTTGATACAAAGAGTGTGTAAGTCTTGAATTTTGGATGAAATTTGAAGGGAAAAGTAGTCTTTCGAGTTGTTGATGGAGTACAAAATAATTACTAATTAATACGGAGTACTTATAAAATACAACAATAATCAATATATATTTTTTATTTTATCATTTATTCTTATATTTGTTTTTGTATTTTTCATATTTTTTATTAATAATTTTTATTTTATTTTTGGATTTTTATCATTTATTCTTATACTTTTATTTTGTATTTTTATATTTTTATACGGTCAAAATGTATATAATACGATCATTTATTATATTTTAATGTTTTAATACAGTCAACACGTATTTTTCTACAATTAACACGTATTTCTGGCATCACGTGACCGGCACATGCACAATTCCGATCAATTTTCACTGGAAATTCAATTTGTTGTAACAAATCTGGAACTTCATGTATCGATTTTTTAGCCCAAATTATTTAGGGGCCGAATCATGAACTTTGTGATACTTCGTGTAATGGAAGTATATTTAGCCCATATGACCTAGGGAAATCCTCTCAAGCTTGTTAGGCAAATTGCATCTATGAGCTAATTAATGAAATAAAAACATAGGATATTTGATCTTATAACATTTGAGGAAAAAAAATATCTGATTTGTCCTGTAACAAATAATTGTTTTAAAGGGCACACACTGTAACAGAATAGTTTATGTTCTCATAAATAGCATATGGGAAAAGAGGCAATCAATCTGCATCCTACCAAATACAAAAGATTTAGTGTGTTTCTCCTCCTACTAAGTTCGTAAAGGATAACTTATGTGATATCTAATTTAAGAGGTCTACTGTCTACATTTTAGATACAGATCTATTTCTGAGCAACAAATATAGCACAACAAGAAATAGGTATTCTTATGTAGGTTACGAATCCTCGAATCTAGATTCAAGATTCTTCCATATTCAGTAGAGGATTCTCCAGTAGTTTTTCTTTTCCTTCAGAGAATTAAATATATTACTTGTTAACACCAAGATTCGTCCACACGTCCAATCACCAAACTGTGAGTCCAATTCTGCACATAAACGAAATCACACTTAGAGAGCTGACGGCCTGGGCCGCCGGGGGATAGCTCCGGTGTGAGAATAAGTACAAGCTGGATAAAGTTTAACAATGGAGGCTTAATGCTTTAGTGCTAAAAAAAGATCATTACCTGTAAATTAGGGTTTAGCCTTGTATTTATAGTGATCACACCACCAACTTCATGCCCGTCCCCATATGAAAATAGAACTCCTCATTAGGATAGATACCTTAATGGGATCAAACTAAATCTCCTTAAAAGAAGAAAGTCGAATCATATCCTGACACTTTCTTAGGAGTTGGAAATCAAATATAGTTAGGAATCCCACATTCCTTAGTATTTTTCCACCTCTCAAATTGACTCCTACGTGGGAATATTCCTCCACGTGGACTATCGCCCCCCCAGTCTTTCATTACAATGGAACATTTAATGGAAGAGTACATTATTAAAAGCCCAAGAATCAAATGTGAAATCACAAGGCCCAAAATCAGATACTTCAGTAATGTACCCAACACACATTGCCAGGCCCCACCATTACTACTCAATCCACTTATTACGCCGTTTTTGGGAAATTGTGCAGAGCCCAAAGGTCAAACAATTCAAAAAACCCCTCCTCAAAAACAACCGCCACACTTCAGATCTGATCTCAAAACTATTTGTGCTCTCTCTGCAACTTCTTCCTCCTACCTGCAAATCCCTACTTTTTCCGGCAAAAACCCCTTCCGATCATCCTGTTCTATTATCCACCAATGGCTGCCACAAACACCCCCACTATCATTGTTCCAACCACATCCGGATCCACCGCCTCTTCCACCCCAACCTCAATTGTGGTGACCCCTGCCACCAACATCGCATCTCTACTAAAGCCACCACCGTCACCACTACCATCACCTCAACCCCCCGACCATCAAGCCCATCCAAGGCCGAAATCGACAACCTAAAGATGCTGAAAGAATATTCCAACGAAGAGTCCTTCGCCCATATCAATACTACCTCCACCATCGCCCCCAAGACCTCGCCGGAATACGAGAACAATATCGTATCCCAGCCACCTACGAAATTTGAGCCCTCCTCCATATTGAACGAATGTACCACCGTCCTGATGGGTGGACCGCTATCTCCCTCAGTGCCCTTAAATATGGGGTTCGCCTACCCCTCCACACCTTTTTCCTCACCCTTATAGGGTTTATCGGAGTCGGTTTCGCCCAACTGGTGCCGAACTCCTATATCCACATCATCTCCTTCATTGCTTTCTGCTACGAGCTTGGCATTCCTCCCACCAGTGACTTCTTCTTCTCCTTATTCTCCATGAGCCGATCCAGAGAATTTGGATTCTGGCAAATAAATAAGAAACAGAGCAAACAAATCGAGAAACGCCCACTGATGAAGACCCCTTCAAGCAAAAAAGGATGACATTCACAGTGGTTCTACATCTGAGGCCCTGACACCCGTCTAATTCTTGACTGGGCCGAAGCCTCTCGACCCAATGTAACCATGGGGGAACTTCCTCGAACCCGTCTTGAGGAGCTGGTGAAGACCATTGAAAGACTACCGATGAAAGAATGGGACCTCGAGCTTCTAAACTACCAAACCTAGTTGTATAATCATAAGCGTTAAGTCGACCCTTCAAATTAACTCGTATTATTTCAAGTTTCCCTTCTAATACAACTTCTTAATTCATACAGTGTCTCTTATCAAGCCAACCCCAGTCGCCGACATCGGTCAATCATCTTCTGGACCCACCGAAGAAACGATCTCCCCACCAGAATCAACCAAAACCCCACCCTTAATTCAACCTATCACTGCAATCCTGATGTCAGAACCTTCCTCATCCTCCATCATTCCCATAGCTAGCTTCATCGAGAAGAGCTTTTTAGATATGCCTGTTTCTGAAAGAGGCAAACTCATCCGAGTTAAGAGAAGGCGTCTAGTAAAGAATGCCGATCAAAACCCTCCACCCAAAGCACAAGAAAACACCCAATCCGACCCTCCATCCTCCGAACCCCTTCAAGCAAACATCACCAAACCGAACCCATCCATTTATCCGATCCCAACTTCCGAACCGAACCAAATACAAACAGAAAAAAGAAAAGAACTCGAAGGCCCTTCATCCGAACCCTTACCCTTAGCCAAAAAACATGCTGAAACCTCCTCTGACCATCAAACTCCTCCCCCTTCCCCCAAACATCCTTCGCCATCAACCAGCCGTATCCAAGCCTCGATGACGTTATGGCCCCGAAATGCAGAAGACTACCCGATCGAACTTTTCGAGCATTTCGTTTTTCCCGAAGACGACGAACGGTTCGAAGGCGTGAGTCTTAAGGAACTCATTTACGCCAACTCCATGCATCAGGGCCAGGTAAGTATCATTTCTTCACACCTCCGAACCTATATATTGACTTTCTTTTCACTTCATTTAACCTTTCTTCCCTCTACTCTAAGGCCACTGCTGTTATCGATCGAATCATACGCCAACTCACCCAGGCTGAAGAAAGAGGAAAAGAACTGGAGGCCGAAGTCGAGCGTCTTGAACTTATGATTCAGACTGCAATGGCCGACATCGAGAAAGAAAAGAGCCAGCAAGCCAACAGCGCCTTCCATTGCAAATAACTTCAAGCTGAACTGGAGATGGTCAGAAAGGAAGCTTCTGAAGGCGAAAAACGCCGAAGAGCACTCCTGAAAGACCATGAAGGTATGAAGGAGTGCGACACACTGAAGGGTGACAATGCGGCTTTGCAGGAAAAACTCGAGACTATGGATGAAAAGCTCAGAATGTCCATAGATGCTCACAACACTTTGGAGAAGGAGTTCACCAGCTACAAGGCACTAGGTTCAAGCAACAAATTTGCCAAGAGTATCGAAAATCCGCCGAGCTCTCAAAGGAAGTCATACAGCAGTTCAGCGATGGCTACTAAAGTGCTTAGGACAAGGATAAAGAAAGGATGCTAGCAAACAACCTTGACCTTCAATTTTAGACTCTTCAGACGACGAAGCCGAAGCCTGAAGCAAACCTCCTTCTCCACAACAACAATTTTTTTTTTGTAATAGTTCATTATGCTCTTTATATAATTAAATCCCCGATGTACAAACATTCAAAATTAATGAAAATATCATTTGAGCAAAATTGTACTTTTTTTTCATTAAGTACTTGAACAAAATTACAGTCATAAAAAAAAACCTACTCAACATGCACTACTGATAATACTTTCTAAGCCTCCCAGCATGCCAAGTGTTTTTGACTTCTGTCCCATCTATTGCCTGAAGCCGGTAAGTTCCTGGCTTCAGCACTTCAGTAACTTCATATGGTCCCTCCCAGTTGGGCATTAGTTTTCTGAGGCTTTGGGGTGCTGACGCCTCCACCTCTCGGAGGACTAGTTCTCCAACGTCAAATCTCCTCAGCTTTACACCCTTATTATAATGCCTGGCCGTTCTCCTTTGGTAGACTGCTAGTCTTACCAAGGCCGACTCTCGAACCTTCTCTAATAAATCAAGATTGAGGCAAATGCCTTCATCATTATATAACTCCTTATACTGGCTAACCCGAAGCGAAGGAGAATCTCAACTGGAATAAAAGCATCAGTCTCGTAGGCTAGTTTGAACGGCGAATCGCCTGTCGTTATCCGGGGAGTGGTCCGATATGCCCATAGAACACTAAGCAACTCCTCGAGCCATCTTCCCTTAGCTTCGTCCAATCTCCTTTTAATTCCATTGAGTAGAGTCCGGTTAGTGACTTCTACTTGACCATTGGATTGAGGATGGACAACCGAAGTCTTCCGATGTTGGATGCCCAAATCCTTCATGAACTCTTCAAACTTTGATCCCACAAGCTGTCTACCGTTGTCTGACACCACCATGGGGATACCGAAGCGAAAGACCACAAACTCCTTGAGAAATTTAAGACATTCCTGCTCCGTGATTAATCGAAGTGGTTTGGCCTCCACCCACTTAGTCATATAATCGATAGCCGTAGCACAAAGCTGACCTGCCCTTTTGTCTTCGACAACGGTAATAAGATATCAATTCCCCACACTGCGAATGGGATCGGAGACAAGACCGAAAACAACTCTTCGGGCGGCTGATGAGGAATAAGACTATTGAGATGGCATTTAGGACATTTCTGAACATATTCCTTGGCTTCCTAAACGATAGTAGGCCAATAATAACCCTGTCGGAGCACCTTGTACGCCAAAGTCTTAGCTCCTAAGTGATCCCCACAGATTCCTTCCTGAACTTCTCGAAGTATGTACTCTGTTTCGGACTGGACCAAACACTTCAAGAAAGGCGAAGAGTACGCACGCCGATATAAATCACCATCGATCAGTACGAAGTTCGAACTCTTGTACTTTATCTTCTTTGCTAATATCCGGTCCGAAGGTAACTCGCCATCGGCAAGATAGCTTATATATGGCGTCATCCTACAGTCCGAGCATTCCACCACCAACACATCTGACTTCTGAATACTTAGAAATTCCAGAACCTTTAAATATACCGACCCACCGAAAGAACTCGTATCCGACGCTGCCAACTTGGATAAGGCATATGTAATAGTATTATTGGACTGATCCACCCCTTGAAAAGTATATGAACTAAAATAATGCAGCCGATCCTTGACCTCAGCCAGATACTTGGTCATCCACGGGCCTCATACTCCCCTGATATCTGCTTAACTACCAATTGCGAGTCACTGAAAATGATTAGCCTTTGCACCTCCAAACTCTTCGCCAACCGTAGTCCAACCAAAATTGCTTCATATTCAGCCTCGTTGTTGGTCGCCTTAAAACCGAAGCAGATGACCTGTTGCACCCTGAAACCCTCTGGACTTGTTAGAATCACCCTTGCGCCGCTGGCATCCGAAGTCGATGACCCATCCACATACAACGTCCATGAAGTCTGAACCTGCCGAACCTCCGAGATCGGTCCTACTACCACTTCTGCCTGATCGACGGGGTCGGGTTCAGAGAAAGAACATTCTACCACAAAGTTGGCCAAGGCCTGACCCTTAATTGCTATCCGAGGGTGGTACTCTAGCTCAAACTACGTCAGCTCCATAGCCTAAGCTGCAAGTCGTCCTGATAAGTCTGGCTTGTTCAGTATCTTCTTCAGAGGCTGATCCGTGTACACAACTATCAATCTTCCCTGAAAATAGTGGCGAAGTTTCCAACTGGCTATTATCAAAGCATAAACAGATTTTTCCAGATTCGGATATCGGGTCTCCGCATCCCGAAGGGCGTGATTAACATAGTAGACCGGAAACTGCTTTCCTTCCATCTCCCGAACCAACACTGCTCCGACCGCCAACGAATTTGCTGCCAAGTAAAGATACAAGGGTTCCAAAGGGACTGACTTCATTAATAGAGGTGCCGAAGATAAGTATTTTTTGATTTTTTGAAAAGCGTCCTCACACTCCGAAGTCCACTGAAACGTCTTCTCATTCTTTGACCCTTTTCAGCGTATTAAAGAACGACAAACACCTTTCTGCCGATTTGGACATAAACTTCCCCAACGCCGCAATCCGACCATAGTTGTCACGGCGCCACGGCAAGGCATGGCGGTAGCCGACCGCCGGACGCCTAGGCGACAAGGCGACCGCTATGGCGTCCGTATGGCGACAAGTCGTTCACAGCGTAAAATTTATATATTATTTATTTTATTTCACAAGTATATTGACAATTAAATTTCATATATACTAAAACCCAAAACATAACACTATGAAATATCATTAAAAAGCATTCGCAAAAAAATACTATTGAATTTATTTCAACAATCGACCCAAATAAGAAATAATTCATCAAATTAAAATATTAAAGTATTACCTATTTTTATTTTTGAGCGTATTACTAATTTAGTAAGTACTTATTATAAAATAAATATTAGTAGTTAGTATTGAATTTATTTCAACAATTGCTCCAAATAAGAAATTATTCATCAAATTAAAATATTAACATATTATCATTTTTAATTTTGAATGTGTTATTAATTTTGTAAATACTGACTACTAAATAAATATTAGGTTCCAACATATAGTAGTATTGTAGCAGTACTAGTATAATTAAATTAAATGGTCTAAAATAATCTTTGTTACATGGAGTTTGCAAAATGACAAAAATATATTAATGCAGCACATGAGACAGTGGATAATGGGATACATCAAATTCCTTAACACAGTTTCCTTCGAATATAATACATTTATACAGTAAGTGGATAGTGGGATACAACACATGGGATAATGGATAGTTTCCTGCATGTTCAAGTGTCCAACCAATCAACAAGTGTCCACTGTCCAAAAAAATAATATATATATATATATATATATATATCTCGGACCCAGCAGAAAGAAAAGGGTAAGAAAAAAAAAGCCAACAGTTAGACAGAAAAATACAAAAAGAAAACACCAACCAAACATGCATACAGTCGGACAGAAGAAGATAAAAAGAACAACGCAGTCAAGCAGTAAGCAGCAAAGAGGGGAAGAGAAAAAAAAACGAAGCATCCTGCCGATTGGAGTCTCTCTCTCTCTCGGTCGCAACCTCTCACGGTCTCGCCCTCGCAGCCTCTTGCGGTCTCGACTTCGATCTTCTTTGAACTTCGCAGCCTCTCAGTTGCTCGACTTCGATCTTCTTCTCACTTCTATGCGAATCGAATTAGTACTAGGGCTAGTTTTAGTGTCTCATGACGTCGGGTTTTTTTTAATCCGGTTCGAATTTGGGTCGATCCATACCCAACCAAGTCGCTCGATTAGCCGGAAAGGCGTCCAAGTCGTCGCCGCGTTGGCCAAGGCGACGACTGTTTTTTTTAGGCGCTCGCCTTTCAGCCTTCGACCAAGTCGTTTGCTCGCCTTGCCTGTCTCTTACCGACTGGACGACTTGGCGTTGCCTAGGCGACGCCGTGACAACTATGAATCTGACCTGTCAATCGTTGTACATCCTTGAACGGTTGAGGAGACTTTATGTCTAGAATAGCCCTGATCTTCTCCGGATTCGCCTCAATACCCCTTTTGCTCACCGGATACCCAAGAAACTTTCCCGAACCGAGGCCGAAAGTGCACTTTGTCGGGTTCAACCTGATATTGTAATGCCGAACAGTTTGGAAACAGTCCTCCAGATCATCCAAATGCTCTTGAACGGATAGGCTCTTAACGATCATATCATCCTTAATGAGATCAAACTAAATCTCCTTAAAGGAAGAAAGTCGAATCATATCCTGACTGTGACACCTCGAAATTCAGGTACCAATACCTCAAATCTGATGCTCACGATAAAGTACATCCATACACAAACAACATAAATCAACTAATGCGAAAATAAATAAATATATGTTGTTCTTTACAAAAGGTTTACTACGGTCCCAAGATTTATAACCTTAAATAAATACATCACGGAATACATTAATAATACAAAACGATTCCACAATTACATAACGGGATAGTACATATAATTATTCCTTAAGCTTTCCTTTGCCTTTGTCTGCTTTGGGACTCTCCGGCTTAGCTGCAAAAGGTTCATGATATAGCAAGGGTGGGGTTAAATGCTTTTTTGGTCACTATACTTTAGGTCAACTTACAAATGGATAACTGAACTTTTTTTTCTTACAGTCAACTCACTGAACTAAAATTTTCTTACAAAACGTTAGAAAATCCGTTACTTTAGACGGAAATTATCAGCTGCTGAGTTGTAAAAAAAAGCTGACGTGAAAATAATAATGCGACGTGGCTGTGACTATGTATGATGTGGCCACTCTTGAGTGGAAATGAAAGAATTTTTTTATAAAATAAAATAAAATCAGAAAATTTAGCAAAAAAAAATAGAAATAATAAAAGTAATAATTTACTTATTTTTGTGATTAATAGATTTAGCAAATTATAAAAATAAAATATGCTAAAATTAAAAATTAATTTTTATTGATTTTATATACATACATATTTATAAATTTATTTTGACATTACATACATTTTTACTTGGCAAATTAATAAATTATGTGTAGTAAAAATAATATTTTAATTAAATTAGCTAAATGTTTTTACTGTTCATCTTCTTCTTCATTCAGATCTAAGAAAAATTCAAACCCATCATCCACCTCCAAAAGCCTAGATCTACTAATTATTCTTTAAATTGTTCTCATTAATCAATTGATTCATTTAACCCATTTCATAGAAATTAATTTGAGTCCCAATTTGTAAAACTGGAAAACCATGAGCTGGAACGGACTCTGCACCCAGCAGATTCGGCCAGAAATCAGCCCAGAGAACAGCTTCCGGCGAGGACTTCACCTATAATCAGATCCAAATGAACACCCCTGCCAGCCCATAAACAGACACACCATGGTTGCCAGCGATGGAGAGCAGAGGATAGCCAAACAAAACCAAATCTGATTATAAGACCACAACCCAAGATTTGAACCCCATACAAGATCAGATCAATTCAAAACCAAAATCATGGGAGGACAGCATCCTATATCAGAAACAAGAACAAAAACACAGCCCAATCGAAAAAAGAACCCCAATCAGGAAGAAATCATGGATCAACCAGACCCAGTCAAAGACCAAACCCCGAAATCCAAACCACCGGAATCATAGAACCTAAATCCAGAATAGACAGTTATACAACAAATCCAGATTCCGGCGACCAATCAAAAAGAAGCATTAATCAGCACTGAACATCAATCAACATAAACTGGCGATGGACAAGAACCATCGATGAACATCCAAATATGAACAAATAAAAGACAACAATAAAATAAATCCAGATCGGAAAGCACATAGAAACACCGGAACGAGAACCATCATTGATTTTATTTTATTTTTAAAAAATTTCTTTCATATTCCCCTTAATTTTAATTAGCATATTTTTGTTTTTATGCTTATAAATGGCTTAATTATAAATAATAATTCATTTGATAGTAATTACAAAAATAATTAAATATATTTTTCATTTATTTTATTGTTTTTTTGGCTAACTTTTCTAATTTATATTATACTTTAAAATAATTTTTTCATTTTCTTCAAAAATTTTTTCCTCCAAATCCACATAACGAAGGCCACGTTGGATAATCCTTGACACATAAGCTTTTTTTTACAACTCAACAGCTGATGTGTTAATTTCCGTCTAAAGTAACGGATTTTCTAACGTTTTGTAAGAAAATTTTAGTTCAGTGAGTTGACTGTAAGAAAAAAAAGTTCAGTTATCCATTTGTAAGTTGACCTAAAGTACAGTGACCAAAAAAGCATTTAACCCAGCAAGGGTGAGCAACTACTTTACTCAGCAAGTTTAAAATGAATAAGGAAGATATATCATGAATGAATGAGAATCATAATCGCATAGTTCAACAATTTAAGAACATTGAAGAAATAACTGACAATATAATCAAAGTTCAAATGAAATAATGAATATTGATTATTTACTGCAGAGTGGTCCAATAGACCATGAACTTTTTGGCCCCAAGAATCAATCATTCAACTGACTCTTTTAAAAACTGGCCCGTCAGTAGTACTTGAGGGGATCAGCCTCTCGTATCCTATGTATATGCATAACATTTAACTCTGACTGCATCGAATAACCGACACATTAAAATCCCCTAATAAGGGTTGCTCTCTCAGTCCAAGAATCCATACCAACTACTGGTTTGGATAGCTTTTAAAATATTAACCTATACATGTCTAGCCGAAATAAGTGACGTAGACTATTTTCTTAAACAGTTCATGAATGAAGAACTTAAACGTTTCACAGTCCAACAACAGATCATGAATTCAAATGCACAAGGTGCGAATATCAATAATTATCTTTGATGTGGAGTAATTGACAACAGTTAATCTACTAATATAATTTGAAAGTAATAACTCGATTTGAGTTATGAAACTTGCAATAATATAGAATACTTGCTCAAATATAAAGGTTGAGAAAGTTTGGGAAATTTGCTCAATAAATAACTTGAGTAAGGTAAGTGAACTTGCACAATATACAACATTTGTATAAAATAGGAAACCTGCTCAAGTATAATTCGAGTAAGGTTAGGAAAACTTGCCTCGTGCGTCTGCTACAATAATACAACACACGCTCTTCAATTATCCTACACACATTTGTGCACATAAGCATATTACAATCAGTCACATAATGAATACCAAATATTGGTTTACACTACTCTATAAGGTTATAATCTTATTAGAAGCATAATATTAAACAAGGCTAAACACACTTGTTATAACGTTACGACGCTTGCACGTCCATACGTCAAACTTGCCTACTCAAACGCTTAAGTGATATGCACAACATCACCAAACTGCCCAAATTCGAATTTGATCCAGGCATGAAATCTCAATTCTTATTAATGGAAGTTGTAGGTCTACTCTTTCTCTTTTCGAATCATCCTGGATCGCCTCAATCCGAGTTCGTATGAGAAAGTTATGCTCGAATTACTAAGTGATATTCAACCTGAAAATCACCATACGATTTATACTTAGCCAAATTTGCACTCTACGATTTACACTTAGCCAAAATTGCACTCTACGATTTACACTTAGCCAAATGTGCACTCTACGATTTACACTTAGCCAAAATTGCACCCTACGATTTACACTTAGCCAAATTTGCACTCTACGATTGCGAGAGGCACTTTACGATTCCGAGAGGTACTCTACGATTTTGGAGGCCACTCTACTACCCTCGGAGGCCAATCTACGACCCTCAGAGTCCACCCCACCATTTGCACTCTACGATGGTCAGAGATTACCCCACGACTTGCACTCTACGACCTCCTACTTAACAGATTCGTAGCACCTACTTCCAAACGTCATAACTCCCTCATTTTAAGTCGGAATTAGTCCGTTCTTAAGGATATGGAAAGCTTGTAACCTAAACTACAACATATCCAAAAATCATAACTTTTCAGATTCGTTAACAGAAAACAGCGGCTCCAAGGAGCCTAGTCGCACCAGTTTTTCGTGTTCTTGACAGCTTTGACACATTTTCTTAAATTCGCTATATCTCCCTCATCCGAGGTCGAAATGCGTTCATTCCAAAGCCCATGGCTTCCTAATTCAGTGTACTACAACTACCCAGAAATTTAGAATTTTTCCTGCAACACAATAATACCAGATTTGATCGCAACTAATCGTGTTCTTGACATGGTTTACTAAAATCTTCGCCACAAATTCGTTTTAAAAGCTTTTTACTCCGTTCCAACTGGGTTATGAAGATAACTCATGGAACTACAATACTACAATAACAAACAAAGCAAACAAACACAGAGTCGAAGCTACAAGTTCTTTAAACAGTCCGAATGTCCATGTTTGTCCAAAATGTCCATGTTCTTCATTGTTCTTCATCCTTTACGCATGAGTTCGGATTTTCTTGTTATAATGTTCCACTTTAATGTTATTAGGAAGGTTTTTAGGGTCTTAAGAACTTCCATAACAACTTACACACAACTAATAACAACCATACACAACAAAAATCAAACCCACCAAGCATATAAGCTTCAAAACCATGAAAGCTTGAAATATTGAAAGAAAAGGGTTATGGTTGATGTTTACCTCTTGATTCTTGCTCCTTGATGCTAAAAGACTCGGTTAGAGCTTGAAGCTCTCTCTTCTTCTTCTTCTTAGCTTTCTCCCAAACAAACCCACTTCTTTCTCTCTCTAGAAACTCTCTTTCTCTCTCTACTTCTTCTTCTTCTTCTTCCTTATTTCTTCTCTATCTCTCTCTATATTCTCTCTTTTGCAGATGGCTTGCTTCCAAAATGAGCTGATGGTTTGAGTGGGGAGAGAAGGAATGAATGGGAGAATGCAAGTGCAGTACCCGAGTCCCTCAAGGGCTCAGGTTTGGTCTAATCCAGGTCTAAAATCATTCAAGGGCTACATTTTTTTTCTGATACAATTTTCTGCTATCTTTGCGCTTGTTAATTATCCTTGTTGTTATTCCCTTGGATAATTCTTGTTGCTCCATCTCCTGTACTGCTAATTAAAGTGGTTTTATTGTGTAGTACAATTAATTGCACTCCATTTGGTTTCTAGAATTACTCTCTGCTAATTTTTTGAGCCTTTATAATATCCTTGTTGATATTTTCTTGGATATTTTTGTTGCTCCTACTATCTCATCATGGCAGAATCTAGTTCCATTAATAGTGCTGGTACTATTTCTCATTTCGCACAATCAGGTATACACTCTTGTGCTCTTAATGTCTCATCTACTTACCCTAGTTGGATTATAGACACAGGTGCCTCTGCGCATATGACTGGGTCCTCCAATCTCTTTACTTCATACACGCCCACTCTGGAAAGGACAAGGTTAGAGTAGCCAATGACTCCTTGTCTTCTATCTCCGGGAGTGGCTCTGTCGTTTGTACCCCTTCATTAACATTATCATCTGTTCTTCATATCCCTTCATTTACTGCAAATTTACTATCTGTCCAATGTCTTTGTGAATCCCTACACTGTTCAGTAACTTTTTTTGGAAATCATTGTGTTTTTCAGGACTTGGTGACAGGGCAAAGGATTGGCAGTGGTAGTGCAGTTAACGGTCTCTATTATTTAGATGTTCTCTCGTCTAACATGCCCTCTACTCAGGTTCAGGCTCTTCACTCTACTTCTCACCCATGCCTGACCTCTCTCTATCAATGGCATCGATGTTTGGGACATCCTTCCTTTTCAGTATTGGAGTCTTTATTTCCATCTTTAGTTAAACATTGTAACAGAACTCAGTTTTTGTGTGAACCATGTGAATTAGGTAAACACAAACGTTCTACTTATTCTGCTACTAACAATCAACATTTTGAACCTTTTGCCATTATCCATACTGATGTGTGGGGACCCTCTCGAGTTGTCTCCCGTTCTGGTTATAGATGGTTTGTTAGCTTTATTGATTGTCATTCTCGTGTCACTTGGATTTACCTTCTGCGGACCAAAAATGAGGTATTTACTTGTTTTCAAGACTTTCATAAAATGATTCAAACCCAATTCGACGCTAAGGTCAGAATTCTCCATAGTGATAATGGTCGTGAATATAGTAATAATAATGTTTTTTCATCTTATCTCTCTCAGCATGACATTATTCTTCAAACCTCCTGTGTCTCAACCTTAGAACAAAATGGAATAGCGGAAAGAAAAAATCGACACTTGCTAGAGGTAGCCCGCACTCTTATGTTCACTATGTCAACCCCTAAATTTCTTTGGGGAGATGCGGTTCTGACTGCTGCGTTTCTTATAAACCGCCTTCCTTCTAGAAATCTTGGGAACAATAGTCCCATCTATTTTCTCCAACACACGACCAGTCCTTCTCCTTCACCTCGAGTTTTTGGTTGCGTGTGCTTTGTTCATGATAAATCTCCCACTCGGGGAAAATTAGATCCCAAAGCTATTAGGTGTGTTTTCATTGGTTATTCTCCAACCCAAAAATGTTATAAATGTTATCATCCTTCTTCTAACAAAGTCTTTGTTACTCGGGATGTATCTTTTTGGGAATTGGAACCTTTTTATTCTTCTCCACCTTCTCCTTAGGGGGAGAATGTTATTAATGAGGAGAAGCTTCCTGAGGCTAGTATCATAAGCTCAATTTTTCCTGTTCCTGTTGTTGTTTCTGATAATTCTACACAGGGGGAGTTATAGTGTACTAAACAGAATGGGTCTGAGCCTGAGTTGAGGACCTATGCACGAAAAGGCAAAAATAAGGTTACCGTTTCTGCACCACTACACCAACTTTGTTCCGGACCTAGTCTTGATAATGGTAATGGTGAGAATCTTAATCCTACTTGTTCTTCTAAAGATACTGACATTCCTACTTGTTCTTCTAAAGATACTGGCATCCCTACTTGTTCTTCTGATGATACTGACATTCCTATTACTCTTAGAAAAGGGGTTAGAGCTTGTACTCAACATCCTATTTCTAATTTTCTAGCCTATAGCAAATTATCTGCATCCTATCACTCCTTTGTTTCTTCCTTGTCTTCAATATATGTTCCTCATGGGTGGAGAGAAGCATTTAGTGATAAGAATTGGAAACAAGCTATGATCGAGGAGATGAATGCCCTAAAAAAGAATGATACATGGGAATTAGTCACTCTTCCTTACGGAAAAAAGGTAGTTGGATGCAAGTCGGTATATACAGTCAAACAAAATTCTGATGGAACGGTTGAGAGACTCAAAACCAGACTAGTTGCAAAAGGGTACACTCAAACTCATGTGATTGATTACCAGGAGACATTTGCTCCTGTAGCGAAGATGAACTCTGTTCGTACCATAATCTCATGTGCAGTAAACTTCGGCTGGGATCTTCAACAATTAGACGTAAAAAATGCATTCCTTCACGGTAACTTGGAGGAGGAAGTGTACATGGACATACCTCCTGGTTTTGCTTCATCTGTTACTATGGGTAAGGTTTGTAAGCTACGAAATGCTTTGTATGGTCTGAAGCAATCTCCTAGAGCCTGGTTTGGTAGACTCCACAGAGCAATGATAAGGTTTGGGTACAAGCAGAGTCGAGCAGATCATACTCTTTTTGTCAAACAGATAAAGGGTAAGATTACCATTCTTATTATTTATGTTGACGACATTGTGGTGACGGGATAATAAAGAAGAGATAGTTAATCTCAAAGCGAGACTAACCAGAGAGTTTGAGATTAAAGACCTTGGTCCTTTGAAATATTTTCTTGGTATTGAAGTTGCAAGATCTTCCAGTGGCATCTTTCTATCTCAAAGGAAGTATGTCCTTGATCTGCTAACTGAAACTGACTTGTTAGGATGTAAGCCTGCTGATTCTCCTATTGAAGTTAATCATCATCTAGTAGGAGGCACATGACCTACAGTTGGTAGAGAAAGATATCAACGTTTGGTGGGACGATTGATATACCTCTCTCATACGAGACCCGATATATCTTATGCTGTGGGAATAGTGAGTCAGTATATGCATGACCCTCGACATTGCCACATGGAAACTGTTTACAGAATTCTGAGGTATCTCAAGTCTTCTCCTGGAAAAGGATTATTGTTTGCACCACATGGTCATATGAAAGTTGAAGCTTTTTTTGATTCAGATTGGGCTGGTTCTATAGAGGATTGTCGTTCTACAACGTGTTACTGTTCATTTGTTGGAGGTAATCTTGTTACTTGGCGTAGTAAGAAACAGTCTGTGGTGGCAAGATCCAGTGCTGAGGCTAAATATCGAGCTATCGCCTTGGGTATATGTGAATTAATGTGGCTTCGAACCCTGTTAGAAGATTTGGGTGTTACAACTAAAAGGCCTATGCAGTTATTTTGTGATAATAAGGCAACCATTAGTATTGCAAACGCTGCAGCACGATAGAACGAAGCACATTGAGATTGACAGACACTTCAGCAAAGAAAAGTTAACCAGTGGTCTTATTTGCTTACCCTTTGTAAAATCAGAACACCAACTTGCTGATATTTTGACAAAGGGTCTTAGTAGTAAGATGTTTCGTCATTTGTGTTTCAAGTTGGGTATGCGAGACATCTACACACCAACTTGAGGGGGAGTGTTAGAAGATAGTGGCCATTTACAGAAAATAGGGAAACATGTTTCTTGTATTAAGGAAAACAAGGTTTTAATTATTTTCATTATTTAATTCCTAGACCTCTTGTATAAATATAGCAATTCACATATGAAAATAAATACTGGGATCTACCTCAAGCTAGTTCTTTTCCAACTTCGTAAGTGATGTTTAGTTTAACTTCCTGCTTAATATGTAAAAATTTTCTTTCAGGCTGAAGGAAGTATTCTGCTTGGGTGTGACTGCTGGTGCTTATATCCTTACACTTTTCGCAGTAAGTTGCCAAAAATTAGATCTACTTTCTCTAATCATTGTAATTTATTTCTGATCCTTTCGTCTATAATTTCTGATTATTTGTATGACAGACGAAATACAGAGAACGTGTACAAGGCTTGATCCTTGTATCCCCTATATGTAGAGCACCGACATGGCCTGAATGGTTTTACACTAAGGTTCTGATCTCTATTACCAACTAAAAAGTTAATAAAATAAGGGAAGTGGTAAGGAATGTAATCACCACCTCTATGTAACAAGGATGGCTGCCAGTGTCATTGTCCTGTATGATACATCCTCAAATTACTGAATGTATGATGTTACCTATAATTCTACATGACCCAGAAACGAATCAAAATTATGCTTCTTCCCATATGGTAGTAAAACTGGTCGCATCTTTTGTCAAATTTCTTTAGTACTGACAACCTCTTGCTAGTGGTATGTGAAGACAATAAATGGCCATTAACTTTCATCTTTGTATCTGATGCTTGTTGACTTTTTCAAGGAAATGAAGCAATCAAATTCTTATTTACATGTTCTTTGATAAACATTATGCTTTTTCAGTATCTCCAATAAAAGAAATTCCACAATTTGAGGCCACATCATGGTGAATGGATTCCACACCCCCATACCACTTCTCCAACTAACTTCTATTTTAACCAGCTTCATAAATTGGTCCAAATTTAAAATGTCAAGATTTGTGAAAATGCGCAGTTACTGTTGAACTTGTTATACTTCTACGGAATGTGCAGTTTCATGAAAGAACGCCTTTTCCAGCGCTATTTCAGCAAGGTACTTATTTCATTTTACTGTTTGGGTTGCTTTATAATCTTGGTTTCTGAATAATCCTAAATTTCCTCTTAGGATCTTCGGTGTGGAAATGGTACAGAATCAGATATAATTCAAGGTTGTCGGAAGGTAAGGAAATCTCACCTATATTCTGAAGTTTATTGCTGTTTTCTGTTTGAAAGAAGGATTAAGAAATACTCCTCCTGTCCAAAAATGAGAGCTCACTTTCAAAAGTCAGATGTTTTAATGTAACATAACCAATAAACAATCCCAACTTACTTAAATATCATGAGAATTGGTATGTTGAATTTGAAAGTGGACTCCCATTTTGGGGACGTCCCGAAATAAGAATTTGGAATATCACTTTTAAATGGAGGGTTTATTTCATTCCAAGTCAGAGATTTTGTATGTATAGAAACACATACACATAATATATATATATATATATATATATATATAACGACAATCTTTACCTTAGCCAAACTTAGCTACAAAGCACTATAAAAACAACATTTTTTTTTTTTAAGTTTTCTTTAAAATCCAACAGCATAGACGATAAAAACATGAAAAAACAAGGGGGTTTGTCAATTTTCATGTAATTTTTGTGGAGTGAAACCCCTTGATCTATGTCTTGAAATTTCAGTATAATTTAAATGGCATATACTTGCTTATTTTCTTGATTTTAAATAAGAGAGTCTTACATTATAAAAGTTCCTATAAAACGACCAAGTCTCTTATTTATGCTTCTTTCATTCTTGTAGGGACGGGTGAATATTGGTTGGATGGGTTGCTCCATCTTATTAATACTACCATCCAATGTAGAACCCTTTGAAATTAAAAAAATAGATTTCTCAGTTCCAATTGATTATCTATCAGATTTCTGTTTTAATATGATGTAGAAGTTGGAGGTTCTAGGAAGAACACACTTAACTCTTATTCCGTTTTTGAAACATGTTGCAATCTAATATATTCTTGATGGTGTCTCTTTTTGCATCTGTTTTGATTTTCAGATACATCTATAGACTAAGTTAGGCCCTAACCTCTTTATCTTTTGTTTACAGTTACTGGACGAAAGACAAAGTCTGAATGTCATGCGCTTTCTTCAAGCAATTAATGAGTAAGTCATTGCACCTTTCTATAGTTTTGTGGCATTTCATACTTCACTTTTGTATTCATGACACCCTGTCGAGTTATTTCCTCCAACTTCTCTACTATTTCTATCACTTTCTAGTCTCGTGTTCTTCCCCAACTAAAGAAATGCTGTGTCGCCCATATATTAGTAGTGCATTCATTTAATTTTTGCATCAACCTTCATTTAACATCATACTACATGCAGTAGTTCTTTTACTTTCTCATTTTTAAAAACAGATGTCTTGAATGTCAAAGTGCTGAATACTGCAGGAGGGTTGTTGACCAACTCTTGACGATTTGTACCAATAACGTATTTTGTTGATTTTGGTTGTTGTTTGCAACCTTTGCGGAGTTCTGTTACATGAGTCGCATTTGAAGACTGACTGAAATGTTTGAAGATTTGCTGTTAGTGTAGAAATAATTCCCGTGTTCATAATAATGAAGTTTTTTTTTTCCTGCAGGAGGCATGACCTTTCGGAGGGCCTAAAAAAGTTGCAGTGCAAGACCCTTATTTTTGTTGGTGAATGCAGTCCATTCCACTCGGAATCTATGCATATGAATGCTACAATGGGAAAAAAGGTCTGCGCTCTTGTTGAGGTAAATCTTTCTCCTTTTGATTGTTTATGTTTCCAACACTACGTTCCCCATAAAATACATGTTGGAGTATGTATGTGTGTGTATATATATATATATATATATATATATATATATATACACACATACAACTCTAGCTTGTTTTGAGTACAGAATATAAAAATTAACAAAATTGCACAAAATCTCAGGATTGTGTCTTAATTAATGTACTGTCTAGTAATGCATACCTTTAGAGACCTTTCTAATTCTTCTTCTTCTACTCATCTTTTTCTTTTGTTTTTTTTTTCCTCTAAAATTTTGAGTGAAAAATGTCTAATTAAAATAGCAAAAACACAAGAAAATACAACTAGCAAGATGAAATGGAAAGCTTACATTGACGTTGCATCCAAATGGCAACAGAATTGTCAGGATCATAAAATAATTAGATGACAGCTACTTTTGAGACTTCATTTGTAAAGCACTTGCATAGGGAGAGGTTTGTAGTGAAGCGTAAGTCCAAAGCCAGTTTGGAT
Organism: Aralia elata; assembly: GCA_034770075.1. Taxonomy (NCBI): domain Eukaryota; kingdom Viridiplantae; phylum Streptophyta; class Magnoliopsida; order Apiales; family Araliaceae; genus Aralia; species Aralia elata. The sequence continues at coordinate 40,486,378 of CM068388.1, forward strand.
CTGGTTGTAGATTTTAGAGAAGATTAGGTTGGAAGCAAGAGTACTTGTTGAAAAAGGGCAAATTGGTGCTACTCAAAAGTACGCTCGCTAGCATGCCTACATAGTATTTGTATCTTGTTTAGTTGCCGGGGGCTCTTAACAAGAAGGAAAGAACAGACATTTTGAGCTAAATCAACACATGGTTTCAGATGATTGTTATTATTGTTATTGCAAAAAATATCTTAGTCATTCACTAGTGCCTTTTATGCGTTAAAAACAGAGTTAATATTGCTTTACTTGGGGTTTACCATTTTCATTGTTATACTTTCGAGTCAGCTATGTTGTTATTCAGTTGCGATTTAAAAAGGTCTAGCATAAGTATGACAATGAGCATTTGAATCATATTTTCCTGTAACAGGTCCAAACATGCGGTTCATTGGTGACGGAAGAGCACCCGTATGCGATGCTTATTCCTATTGAATTTTTTTTAATGGGATTCGGTTTGTTCAGACAATCAACCTTTCTTTCCTCGTCTAGTAATGGATCAAGCCATTCATGCATGGCACCGGAGCTTCTTTCTCTTGAGAGTATAAAGATTAAGCTTAAACCCATTAAAACTCGGGCAACCAAATAAGTTTAATATCATCTCATAACAAATGCAGCTATTTTTAGTATATAATATCTTCAACGTAGCATATTCTTTCATTGAGATCTTTGTTGATAAGGAAGAATATTGGTTGAGGTTCAATGAGAATTTATTCTTTTTAGCAGTGTAGATAGAGAATTGCATTAAAGATGTTAGGGGAAGATCATTTGTAACTTATGGTTTGATTTCACAAACAATGCTACTTATGAAATTTAATTCTTGAGACAGTAAGGTGACATAATATGATTTTGTTGTGAGATATTAGTCCATGATGGATGTCTCCTTGATTTGGGTAAATTATTGATCTGGGTTACTGAACTTTTGGTTGAATTTCTGTCAGTGATATGGTATTTTGCCAATAATTATACTGGGTCTTGATATTAGTATATGGTATTGCCAGGAATAAGATTGTCATAAACTCCCCCTCCCCCCCCCCCCCCCCCCCCCACCCAACCCCGGCCGCGCGCGATGAAATATGTGCAATGCATCTAAAAGATCATACTGTGCCCTGTAGCAACATTAATTTAAAACTAAACTCTTCCTCTGCTCTAATTGTGTAGTATACTCATTTACCTACCTTTCCTCTTCTTCAAACTCCGATTCATATTTTTTATAGAGAAATCTCTGATCAAGTATAAAACAAGATCTATTTTATATTATATCTAAGGGATTCTTTATTTAGGGCCAAAGAAACGAAAGTGCCCCTTCTTCCAAAGAAAAATGCAAGTTCTAGATGTTTAACTTAAATTTAAGTAGTTTGTGGCTATACATTTACCTACTTTTTTAGAGTACAAGGTAAAAGTTTACTTAGGGCACATTAAAGTATGAAATTTTCATATATATATTTTTTTTGGGAAAAATGACCAAAACGATTTTCCCAAGTATAAGCTGATTTTATTTTGCATCTCTAGGTACAGTTATCGTCAATTGTTACCTCAAAATACATTAAAAAAAAAACTATGTTTCTTATTTGGTCAGTCGATCCAACTTATGGTCTGAAATTGCCGGGTATTGATTTCCTAATGGATTGACATTTTTATACTCAACATAAATGTAATACTACGTATTCTTCAATTTTATACGCTTATAATATATTATTAGTACACATTTATTCTTTCCAAATTACATATTTATCTTAAAATGAAGTACTTTACATCAAAAAAAAAAGAAAAAAAAAGAAAAAGATCATACTAAATTTTTGATTTCTTACTTTCAAAGCCCAGAAGGTAAAAATTTTAATTATTCAGACTCAAATTCTTCGAAACCCAAAAATTGTTTCAAAGTCGGAAGTTCTTCAAATCTAGAATTCATCTTCATATAATATTGCATACTACCAGTTGGAAGACGAACAAACTAACTCTGTCATCTCCGATCTATAAAAAACACCCTAACCAGAAGATTGAAGTAATGACAATTCAACCCATAGATCTCAGATTTGTTTCTTCACAACCCCAAACCTATCTATACTTAATACATAAAATCTTAGATTTGTGTCGATCTCTGTGATTATTTTACCCAATTTGAATGTACAACGGTGATGCGTAACAACTTGTGAATCTAAGCTTTAGATTTGTATACATAATTGTGAGGAGAGCCACTACAATCATAGGGTAAAATAGTAGAGACAGAGTTACTCTACTATTTAAAGGCCAACTCTACGATTCCACTTCCGGAGGTTATGACATGAGTCATAAACCTTAAACACACGACCCTCAAGGATGATTTGCATGTGTGTTTGTGATAAAGACAAGACGTTTTGAAGTAACAATTATATTTACAAGGATAAGGACACGTGTCTGCAACTGCACTGTTCACAGTACTGTAGAAAATGACCTAAGGTGGTTCTCGTAGACAACAAATTCAAAGTCAAACAATTGGGTATTGATAAGTGTTCAAGATAGAATGGAGTAATGGTAACTTCTTATCGGGAAGATCTCAAGAGAAACTCACTAAAAGGACTACATCTTCAAGCATATCAACTAATGAGTCATCAAGAGACAAAGTGCTGAAAGTTTAAGGTCTCAAAGCTCCACTCTACAATTTTGAGAAATATCAACTGCTGCTGAGTCATTTGAATAAGGACTTAAAGTAACTTAGCAGCACCTCAAACATCTATATTTCTTCTTAGTGATTAGTGATCTTAGTGATCATCTGTAATTAAGTCTTAGTGACTTACAAGATTATTTGTGAATATTTGCTGTAATAGCTCTTAGTGAGCTTGGTTTGTGTAACCATCGTATCCTTAGTAGATCATTCCTATCCTCGGAGTAGAAAGAGAGAATTAGGAGACTTTTGTGCCCGAACCTCTTAAAAATTCCTATGTTATTTACATTATGCATTTTTACTTTCCAATCATTCTATTCCTATGTTAAAAATTCCTAGTGATTCGGACGAAGAAAAGATGGCTGCTCCAAATAATAAAGGACTTTAAAGGAGTTGTCTACTCCTAATTTGAACCAATAACCTTTGTGTATTGAATATCCTACTTTAACTGTTGCTTTTGAATTAAAATCAGGACTAATTCATCTTTTGCCTACCTTTCGTGGTCTCACAGGTGAAGATCCTTACAAGCACCTAAAGGAGTTTCATGTGGTGTGTTCCACTATGAAGCCACAAGGAATAACCGAGGAACAGATAAAGCTTATAGCTTTTCCATTCTTACTAGCGGACTTAGCAAAGGATTAGTTGTACTATCTCCCTTCAGGATCAATACAATCATGGAACTATATGAAGAGGCTATTCTTGGAGAAGTATTTTCCTGCTTCAAGAGTAGCTAACATAAGGAATGAGATATGCGGAATCCGATAGTTCAATGGCGAAACTCTCTATGAGTATTGGAAGAGATTCAAGAAGCTGTGCTCTAGCTATCCACCACACAAATCGATGATTAACACCTATCCAGTACTTCTATGAGGGATTACTGCCAATGGATAGGAGTATGATCGATGTCGCGAGTGAAGGAGCATTGGTTGATAAAACCCCAGAAGCTGCAAAGAATTTGATTGCAAACATGACAGCTAACTCCCAATAATATGGAACTATGAATGATCATGGACTTAGAAAGGTAAATGAGATGAGCACATGCAATCTCGAGCAACAGATTTCTGACTTAACTGCTATAGTTAGACAAATGACTGCAGTGAACATGCTAGTGGAAAAAGCTTGTGGAATATGTTTAATGGCAGGTTATGGTATAGATACATGCCCAATATTGCAAGAGGATGAGACTACTGATGGGATATTTCTATACTAGTAATTTTACGTGCAAGTATACACGGTCAATCAAGTAATAAAGTGAAAGTAGAGTGTCGAACCCACGAGGAGCGAATTATAACCTAACTAATTCTAAACACTAATTATTCATCAATTAATTTAACCTAGATAATTTCGATATCAACTGAGTGAATTAACTAAATAATCAACTGTTTAAATATTAAATCAATAAATAAAGAGGTTAAGGAATCAATTTCCCCCCGATGATTCATTTAAGTAATACTATTATTCTTCTATTCAATTGATTAATTAGAATTGTCAATGGAAAATCACTAATAATTATTATAACCACCTTTCAAATAATTATAAAGCATACCTATTACTATTAATTCCCCTATATTTTTATGAGAAACAATAATAACAGATTCATTAAGAATCATTTTCCAACAGTTGTTTGAGGCATTCAGGTATATTTCTATCCCGTCCACAAAATCAGCATTCAATCAGTAATCCTTATTACTGAAGAAATTACTAATCAAAAGTTATTATAACCAGATCTCAACCTAGATTCTATTGTCAAATATCATCTAAGTCCATCTAATAATTATTGATCAGGCAATTATACAATTAAAACAAGTTATAATAAACAATTCAATCAACATCAATTAAATAGAAGAACTAATAAATATTAAATAAAATCATCATCGGGTTCTATTGAATCCTTAACTAAAAGAATTAGTTCATAATGAAAATAAAGAACATCAATGATTTATCAGAACTCATTCTTTATTACAAAATGAAGAAATAAGAGAGAAGAAATAAACTCTGTCGAATCCGGTCTTCCTCCTAAGCTCAAAGTTTTCTCTGGAATAAAGTCTGATGACACTGGAATAAAGTCTGATGATACCCTTATATTTCTACGTACTCTGTCTAGTCTCTCTTTTTTGTCTCCCCTAATGAATAATAATAAACCCTACTTATTAGTCTATTACTAACTACTGATAAGATCCAACCCGTAAATGATAAGTGCAAATAAAATCAAAATCTTCAAGCCAAAGAGGAAACAAATCCAACCGGGTGCGTTATGCTCCACGCGACGCCTTCTCAGCGTTTCCAAAGCGGCCGCGGATCTTTAGGTTCATGCGTCTGTGACTTCTGCCCTTTGTAATTTATTGCGCCGTGACTCTTGGATTTCATGCGCCGCGACATTCTAATCATTTATCTGCGCGCCACGGCTTCTCCTTTGAATGCCGCAACTCCAAAACCCTGGCCTTCTCTAATTCTCCTTGTTGTTCATCTGTTTTGGCCAATCTTCCTCATGAATTTGGTAGCTACTAAAACTTAGGTCACCTGGATTTAACTCTTTCGCCCAAATAATTAATCATCTTCCTCTGTGTAGCAACAATATTCCAGGCTATTAAACTTGCCAAAAATATCCATTATTTACAACTAATCACAGGCTAGAATCAATTATTCACAAAAACTATTAAAACTGGCACTAGGAATACTACTAAAAAACTTTCTTAAGAAAAGCAAAATACTTCAAGTCAAACATACCTAATTAATTAGATATAAAATCTACTTATCAAATACCCCCAAACTTAAATATTTAGCTTGTCCTCAAGCAAAAACTGTACAGCAATAAATAAATAAATTCTAAAACAATTAAAAACATGCATTTCCTACTCCTATAGTTCATTCTGTGAATCCATTCCATAGCCCTCCAAGATCATACAATTAACTGATCAAAACAATTAAAAATCTGTTGCAAAACCTCGATCACACTACTCAGTCATCAATTCACAATAGTTACAATCCCATAGTGTGTGTGTGCAAGTTCCACCAAAATCAATCATACCTTTAAAAGCACTATATTCCCGAACACATGGTATAAAGGAAAGTCATCGACCTACATGGACATATCACAAACGAGTAAACCTCAACTAGGATATTCATCGTTCAAATCAAGAGAATTTCAGTTTCAATCTAATTTTCTGTTATGCTATTCCTCCTAAAGTTATTATCATTCTTTTTTTTTCGGTTGAGTGCGAGTTTTATGAAAGTAGTTTATGCACACAAGCCAATCATATTTTGATATGATGTAGCATTATTACTTTGTAATCTTATTCATTTATTAATAAAAGAATTTATTTTTCTTAAAAGGCATTTTATATTTATTTACATGGTGCTGTTATATTAAATGTGATAAACCCATACAGTTTTGAGCAATGCTTTTAGAATCATGATGGTGGATCCATGCTAATGAGATCTGAAAATTCTAGATAGCTCACAAACTAAAATCGTTCCTAATCGAGTTGGATTACTAAAAAGGGGATTAGTGAATCCGGATAGATTAGTACAATACGTTGGCTTGCTTTTAGGAAGAGGATGAATTTTTTTTTTTTATTTTTTTTTTTTTTTTTTTTTTTGAATCTCTTAATCATTTGTGTAGAAGACACTTAAAGCAAGTATTGTATGGTGCCGTATTAGAGAATAAGTTCAGCTGGAATACGTGGGCTCGCTAAGGAGATACCTAATGGGAGTTTTACTCGCCTGTCAATAGGATTCCTCTAGTGATAGTTAGTTACAAAGTGATCTTTGGACTTGAGATCCATCAGTTGTATCTTGCCCCCCCCAATGTATGATGACGTTATACTTTGACATGGTCCCTTAAGACCTTTTTTTTGGGGGGGGTATATCAAAGGGTATTGATTTGGGTATAATAAGTTGTACATGAAGATAGTAGTGAATGATCAAGCAAAGGAAATCTACCACGTCTAGTAAAAAGATGTGAATGTCCTATGTGATTCGAATAAATGACAACTCTGGTAGTCGTTGGCCAAGGCAGAATTGAAATTAGAAAAGGAGTTTCTAATTTGCATTAATTTAGAGTTGTGCATTTGAGAATCAAAATACATTATAATTAAATAAAATAATGATCTTGACAGTAAATCCAAGTCTTATATTTAAGATTGGGGACATTGTATGGTAGAAGGAATTGGAATTGTTTACGGTAACTAATGCATTGAAAGGTTCTTTTGTGATTAATATTGAAATCTATATTATCTGAAAAGTCTGTTGATCGCTAAGGGGGCTTACCCTTATGTGTAGAATAAATATATTATTTATTTAAATGAATTAAATAGTTTAATTTATTTATTTAAATAAGATTAGAATTGTTCTAATTGATTTATTCACAACCGGTTTAATATGAGAGAACGTAAAAGGGTCACACCGGCCCAAAAGAAAAATATTTATTTAAGAAGTAAATGGCCATAATTGTAATAATAAGTTAAGTGTATTTAATTTAATCTATGGACGATAAAATAAATTCAGTATAGCTTAATATTTATTATTTAATATTTTGGAAATATTAAATATAAAATTAATAAGAGGAAGTCTTCATATTATTTATTATTATTCTATTATTATTAATTATTATTATTATTATTACTATTACAAGTATTAATTCCTAATCTAGGGATTGGAGAATTAATTAATAGAAGTACCTCTCACAATGAATTCTAATTGGATTAGGAGCATAATTAATTAAAGGAGTTTAATTATTAAATAGAAAACCCCTAATCCTAAAATAATAGTTTAGGGAAGGGATTATTCCATACAGCTACTAAAATAAGGAGGAGTCTTATCATTAGATTGGGGGTTACCACACTCTTTCATTAGATTGTGGAGCGAGTACTTACAATTTCTATTAAGAGATTGAAAACTAGGGTTTTGCCAAACACCCATCTTTCTTGAATAAACTAAATTTTCTTTCCTTGGTGGATCCACCTCTAGAGGCCAAACACTTGGGTGGCTAACTTGATTCAAGCAAAGGAATTTAGTTGGTTTGGAATTCAAGGAAGGATACGCGAAGGAATTTGGAGGTGAACTTGTACCCGAGGAAGCACGGTGTACTACGATTGGTAATAATTTTTATCTCTATCTCTTTCGTTTATGATCGTTAATTGAGCACATAGATTGATCATGGAGATGGTTTGTATAAAATTTTAAAATCCGATTTTATCGCGCTTCGCTTTATCTTTATGTAATTTGATTGCATGTTTGCGTATCATATACAAACCTTACACTTATGTCTTCGAATTCGCATGTAGCTTCTCAAAACATTGTGGTATCTCCCCACATCATCTTAACAGAAAAAATAAGACTTAATTCATTTATATACTGAGAAACTTACTGATGTTTTGTCAATTATGTCCGAAACAATTACTTCCTCACAAAACTTTCTTTTTCAAATTGCAAAGGTTCATACTTTATAACATGTTTATGGTCCTATCTTCTCGGTCTTATGACCGAAACGTGAAAACACACTATATATATATATATTATATCTATATATATATATATTATATATATATATTCTAACTTTGTAGGTAAAGCAACCTTTCGCAATTGTCATTTTCTTAAACCTCTCTCTTAACCTTCTCAAAAGGTTGCCAACAAACCTTAAACTCGGTCTTTTCCATTCCTTACCATGTTTTCCCCTTCTAGATATATATATATATATATATATATATATTTATATATATATATTTGTTATAATAATAATGAAAACTACCTACTTCACATTCTTACCTTTATTCGGATACTGATTTGCATGTTTCTTCTGCCTATCTTGAGCAGCTAACAATCTAAGCTCTTATCATTTTGACTGATCTCCGTTGTCTGTTGTACTATCTCAGGTTCTAGTATGTTGACATTTACCATATCTCTTCATAGCGTAGTTTGACGTTTTGCCTTTCCTTTCGTACAACGGCTTAACATGTACATACCGATGTATTAAAAAATAATAACAGTTCTTAACCACATCCTTTGATGTTCAGATCGTTTCTTTTGCTTTACACGTCGATGTTGAAGGAACGTGTATATTGTGTGATAATTTTTTTTATTGCTCTCTTTGCGTTCCTATGTGTTTTTTGCAAAAATTTTCCAAAAAATTTGATGTAACAATGGTAAAATCTCGATACGATACATTTGAATACCAAAAACATCTTGTTTCGAAATAATTCTGTCGGACACTTTCAACTGCGCTAACTAATCCGAATTAAACGGACTCTTTGTATCAGCAAAGAAAATGCTCATGCAAAAACTTTATCTCTTGACTTCCGGAAATTGATGGAAAAATATATTCTTCTACTCTAATAGTTAGACGGTTTTCTATTTGAAACAGCTTCTCCTCCGACTCTCATCGAAACACCTTACATTTTTATTCCCATTTGGTTCATTTTTTTTTTATAAAGTTACTCATGTAGCAGTTAACAATGTAAACTCCCTCCTTTATCATTTCTTATTCAAAGATAGACAATTTGTTTTATACAACATTTTGGCAAACTATTTCCAACTGATCTGTCCAACACAAAACTTAAAACAGACACTTTAGTATCTTTGTAACTCTTCTTCGATCCACCAAGTTTTATTATTACAAAATATTTTGTTAGGACCATTAAGATTCTCTCTCGCCCTTCTTTTTCTCTTATACTTTCTCTTTTGATCGACAACAACGTTCCGATTCAATTCTTTAAAAACTTATCCTTTTTCCTCATATTAAATGTATATAGTCTTAGGCAATTTTAAAATTATGATTCTTCATAACATTCCTTCTAAAATTCTTTCTTTTAAAGTGTTACTGGTCATTGCCGTTAAAATTAATAAGGTCTCTTCATTTAAAACACATTTTTAAAAAAAAATAAAAAAAAATAAAACTTCTAACCTCATACGGTGTGATCCCAAAACCTCACCACCTCTATATTTTTTTTTAGATTAGATCTATTGATAATTCCATCGTTAATATTTTGAAAACTTTGGTATATCACCACACCATCGCTTAGTCAATTCGATCGTTTAGGCGACTTTGTTACCGCGAAAGTATAATATCTTTGAACTACTCCGGAGTCATAAGGTTTACACATTTTCTTTGAAAAAATAATTTTTTTTCTTTTCATGGTTCAATACACAATCCAAATCGAGGAAAAACCTCTGATTTTTATCCACATGTTCATCTCCATGGAATTAAAATCCACCGGACATTACGTGATCTTTAATATCTACACGAAAATTTTTTATGCATAACCTAACAGGAAACACTACTCGTAATTTTATATTCAGAAGAAAAGTCCAACTCTTCTTTGAATGCCAAAATATAGATTTCTCTAGCAAATTAATCGAACATAAATTAACAATTAGCACTTGAATCATATATCACGCAAACATTTTAAATCATTAAATCATAATAGTTTACCTTGCATTTTTTGCGCCCCTTCACCGTCCAATGGTCGAACGTAAGTTCAGGTTGGTTTGACTTGGTGGCACTGATTCTATGATAAACAACTTACCACTGCTGCCTTTCTCCTTTTGCCTTTGCGTGCTTTTCCTGCCGCTTTCTTTGGACAATTTCGAGCCAAGTGCTCCCGCGATCCGCACGTGAAACATGCTCCTTTCCATCGGACTCGGATAGTTCGGCGCAAGTGTGGCCCTTCAAGCCACAATTGAAGCACACCCTCTTTCACTTTCAAACAAACACCTACATGCTTCTTCCCGCAATTACCACATGCTCCCACTTTTCTTCCCTTGCTGATCTCCAGCTGGGTGATATTGTCGGTCCACTTTCTTTTCTGAGCTATTACTAGTACAGCTACTACCTGCATTATTCCCACCTCTCATTTCTCTTATCCCTCTGCTCTTGATTGTATGGCAGTGCGTTACGTTCTCCTGCTACGACAAACGACCTGCCAGCCCGTTTCGGAACGAGTTCGGTTTGAAAACATCGAGGATTTGACTATATAGCCATGCATTCAAAGTATTTGCAAGTGTTCCCACTAAAAAATTCACCAATTGCAGCAGCACTAGGTTGGCGTCCGCTTCATTATCATGTGGCGTATCCCTCGTGGGTTTGTTGGACGTTGCTGTTTCTTTCTAGCCGGGCATCTCTTTGTTAAAAATAATATACTATTGGATCTTCATTCGTTTATGCATTAAAACATTTATCACAATGATGAGTGTATTTTATGTATTACACAAATTGGATACTTTTCGCCTTAATAATTTTGTAAGTCTTTAGCTATTTCGTTTGGTTTTATGTGTTTTCATCTTATTGTTGATGTAATATAGTTTTGTATTACTTTTATATGTATTTATGTTCTTTTATGTGTTTTTACGTTGTTTTGTAGGTATTGAAATAAAAGCCCTTGGGATCAATGCGTTTTCGGCTTGAATCTAGCATGTCCCGCTGCTTGTTTCTCAAAATGACCCTTGATGCAATCCGAATCTCTCAAAAACTCAAAGAACAAAAGTTGTAGATTTTGATCTTCAGCTTTCCCGAACATCTTGAATTCATCCAATTTGAAGTTCGTATGAGAGAGTTATGGTCATTTTACCGTCGGAATTTGACATGGGATTTTACGCAGCAGTTGCTTCGGGATCAATTTGAGCCTTTCTCCGGCCATGGTATCTCGACGAGCTCAAGTTATAATAAGTTGTAGAGCTACTTCTTATCTTTCCATAGCCTACTTAATCTCCTTAATCCGAGTTTTCGGGACGAAGAAGTTATGGTTCATTTTCCCAACAGACGTCGTTAGCTGGAAAATGCAGCAGAAGTACTGCCCAGTGCAGCTGTGCCCCTTCCTAAGTACAATTTCGGCGCGAGTATAGCTGCGCCCTCCTTACAGAATCGGCAGATGGTTGGGCGGCGAAGCTGCGCCCAGACGCAAGCTAAAGTCAGCGCAACTGCGCCCCCGGACATCCATGGAGTTCATTATTCAGCGCATCCTTGCGCGCAGCTGCGCCCGATTCGCCGGATTCTCGCGAGTTCAGCTAATTTTTTGGTCAAAATTCGTGGGCTAAGCTAAGTTTTTCGCCACATATGGTGCTTAGGTATAATCTCTATCCTAGGCACGAAACTTTAAAATTCCATCACATGCAGAATTCATGAACACATGCTAGGCATAAAATCAGATCTCAATCTATATTTTCTTTCTCAATTCCATATAGATTATCACACTAATTGATGATCAAGGTAATTAATACATGAAGCGTAAATTATGATACCCAATTCTAAAATGATAACTAACATCAAGAGGAGAGATAATTCAATTCAAAGTAGGTGTTGGGTTCCATTGAAATCTTTAGAATAAAAAATTAGTTTCATGGTAGCTACAAATAACTATTCATATTCAATTTTATACATCATGACTGGATTACAAAATTAGAGGGGAAAAAAAATAAAAAAAAAAAAAATTAGAGAATAAAACCACTTTTGATGGTTATTCAGATGTTGCTTGGTAGGGTGATGATGATCTCTAGCTTTTCCTCCTTGATT